>CAUYON010063600.1:0-31990 GCA_963573935.1 Arctocebus calabarensis
AGACAGAGCCTCAAGCTGTCACCCCTGGATAGAGTGCTGTGGCATCACAGCTCACAGCAACCTCTAATTCCTGGGCTCAAGCGAGTCTCTTGCCTCCGCCTCCCAAGTAGCTGGGACTACAGGCGCCCGCCACAATGCCCGACCATTTTTGGTTGCAGCCGTCATTGTTGTCTGGCGGGCCCGGGCTGGATTCGAACCGCCAGCTCAGGTGTACGTGGCTGATGCCTTAGCCCGGTGAGCCACAGGAGCCGAGCCGACATAGATCATTTTGTAAGAAAAGCTTATCCGGGCTCGTCCCCCATAGGGCAGTAGTTACCGTGTCGGCCACGTACACCGACGAGGCTAGTGGGTTCCAACCCTGCCTCAGCCAGCTAAACAACAATGACAACTGCAATCAAAACATAGCCAGGCATTGTGGCTGGCTCCTGTAGTCCCAGCTCCTTGAGAGGCTGAGGCAAGAGAATCACGTAAGCCCAAGAGTTTGAGGTTGCTGTGACACTACAGCACTCTATGGAGGGTGGCATAGTGAGACTCTGTCTCAAAGAATAAAAAGAAAGGAAAGCTTATCTGATCATGGTGCTACAGTGTTTGTTACCATTTTAAGAAATACCTAAATACCACTAAAGGGTTTTAAACTAATCTACATACATGTGTGTGCGCACACAGTGCTTTCCATCTATTTCCCTCTGATGTAAATGGGTTCACATGGGATTAAGACTAAATATAGAAATAAATAGATTATGGAAACCTAGGTTGCATTTTCATAAAATCATCCATATTTGTATCAATCTAAGAGTTTATATGACACTATTTTCACCACAACTAAAGGGATTCATCATGAATTACAGAGAAAGTCAGTTGTGGAGTTGAATGTAGAATCGCATATTCAGATTTACATTCTAGCTTAGTTGATTCTGAAAAGAGTTCAGTCAATTTTAAAAGCAGCGCATTAGAGAATGCCATTTTGAGCAAAAGATTTTACGAAATAGCAGAAAAATATGGACCATACATAGTCAATTGAGTGCTCCATTGCTATTTATTCAACACCTGTCAAGTGAGGGGGACTGCTATGGGGGAAACATGAGACTGGGCTCATGGCAATGTGTATATATGATCTAATGATCGTTTCCATTAGGGCCCTGAGTCTTTGCTGTAAAAACATTGTCTCTGAACAGTTGCTTAAAGGTGCATTAAAGTGGTCACGTGAAGAACAGCAGTGAAAACAGGGATTTGATTGGAGGTCTGCCCTCGGTCCGCGGAGATCTGCGTGATTTTGTCCCTTTCTGTCTTAGCACTCATCCCTTTTTCTATTCTCCAGCCATGGAACGGAAGCTCTCTATACCTTAGAGTGAGCAGAGGTTGCTCACTCTTCACGGAATGCTCGTCTTTTCCCTTTTGCTGTGTTTCCTTCTCATTCTTCAAGACTTAACATAGTATATTACCAAAAGTACTGAAAGCAGGAATACAAACAAGCATTTATACACCCGTGATCATAGCAGTTTTTTTTTTAATTTTTTAACTTTTTCTTTTTTGAGACAGAGCCTCAAGTTGTCACCCTGGATAGAGTGCCTTGGCATCACAGCTCACAGCAACCTCCAATTCCTGGGCTCAAGCGAGTCTCTTGCCTCTGCCTCCTAAGTAGCTGGGACTACAGGCGCCGGCCACAACGCCCAGCCATTTTTTGGTTGCAGCTGTCATTGTTGTTTGGCGGCCCGGGCTAGATTCTAACCTGCCAGCTCAGGTGTATGTGTGGCTGGTGCCTTAGCCCGTTGAGCCACAGGCACCGAGCCCATAGCAGTTTTATTCACAACAGCCAAAAGATGGAAGACACCCAAGTGATCATCAGTGGATGAATGGATAGACAACATGTGGTCTATATATACAATGAAACACTCTTAAAAAGGAAGGAAATTCTAGGGCCAGCTGCAGTGGTTCACACCCTTAATCTTAGCACTCCGGGAGACTGAGGCCAGAGGATCACTTTAGGCTAGCAGTTTGAGACCAACATGGGCAACATAGAGGTCTGTATTTAAAAAAAGAGAGAGAGATGCTGGGCAGCACCTGTGGCTCAAGGAGTAAGGTGGCAGGTTCAAGCCCAGCCCCGGGACAAAACTGCAAAAAAAAAAAGAGAGCGAGAGATGCTATCTAACAAATGCATACATTGTAACCCAATCTTTGTACCTTTAAATTAACATGAAACAATTAAAAAAAAAAAATAGGCTTGGCACCTGTGGCTCAACGGGCTAAGGCACCAGCCGTGTACACCTGAGCTGGCGGGTTCGAATCCAGCCCGGGCCCGCCAAACAACAATGACGGCTGCAACCAGAAAATGGCCGGGCATTGTGGCGGGCGCCTATAGTCCCAGCTACTTGGAAGGCGGAGGCAAGAGACTCACTTAAGCCCAGGAATTGGAGGTTGCTGTGAGTTGTGATGCTAAGGCACTTTATCCAGGGTGACAGCTTGAGGCTCTGTCTCAAAAAACAAAAAACAAAAAGCAAACAAAAACGAGCTAGGCATGGTGGATGGTGGCAGGCACCTATAATCCTAGATCTTAGCAGGCTGAGCTGAGAGGATCCCTTGAGCCCAGGAGTTCTTGGTTGCAGTGAACTATGATTCTGCCACTGTATTATAGTTTGGGAAACAGCAAGACTGCGTCTCTAATAAATAAAAAAAAAAAAAAGGGAAGGGAACTCTGACAGATGCTACAAATTGGATGTATCTTGAGGATATTATGCTAAGTGAATGAAGCCAGACACAAAAGGACAGATACCACATGATTCTACTCATTTGAGATATTTAGCATAGTCTAATTCATGGAGATAGTACAATGGTGGTTGCTAGAGCTGGAGGTGGGAGGGGTGATTTTGAGTTAGGGTTTAATAGATACTATGTTTCAGTTTGGGAAGATGATGATAATTTTGCAGATGGGTGGTGGTGATGGTTGAACAACATACACATACTTAATGCCTCTGAACTGTACATTTAACATAGTTAAATGGTAAATTTTATGTAATGTATACTTTTCCACAATTAAAATATGTTAATTTTTTCTTTAAGGCTACTCAAATGAAGCAGTGGAAGTAAAGAAGAAACAAAGGAATCTGTAACTGATTGTGGTTAATTGTACACAACACTGCACTTGGTCCAGCCGAAAGAAGTTAATTAAAAAAATAAAACCTGGGCGGCGCCCACAGTTCAGTGTGTAGGGCACTGGCCCCATACACCGAAGCTGGCAGGTTCGAACCCAGCCCAAGCCAGCTAAAACAACAATGACAATTGCAACAACAACAAAATAGCCAGGCATTGCGGAGGGCTCCTGTAGTCCCAGCTACTTGGGAGGCTGAGGCAAGAGAATTGCTTAAGCCTGACAGTTTGACATTGCTGTGAGCTATGATGCCATAGCATTCTACACTGGGTGACAGCTTGGGACTCTATCTCAAAAAAATACAAAATAAAGAATAAAAAGAAATAAAAAAATAAAACCTGGCTCGGTGCCCGTAACACAGTGGTTATGGTGCTGGCCACATGCAACAAGGGTGTCGAGTTCGAACCCGGGCCAGCTAAACAACAACAACTGCAACAAAAAATAGCTGGGCATTATGGTGAATGCATGTAGTCCTAAGTACTTGGTAGGCTGATGCAAAAGAATCACTTAAGCCCCCAAATTTGAGGTTGCTGTGAATTGTGACACTATGGCACTTTACCAAGGGCGACATAGTGAGACTCTGTCTCAAAAAATAAATAATAGGCTTGGTGCCTGTGGCTCAGCCGGCTGAGGCGCTAGCCACGTACACCTGAGCTGGTGGGTTCGAATTCAGCCCGGGCCCACCAAACAACAATGGTGGCTGCAACCAAAAATGGCTGAGTGTTGTGGCGGGCGCCTGTAGTCCTAGCTACTCGGGAGGTGGAGGCAGGAGACTTGCTTGAGCCCAGGAATTGGAGGTTGCTGTGAGCTGTGATGCCACCGAACTCTATCCAGGGTGACAGCTTGAGGCTCTGTCTCAAAAAAAAAAATAAAAATAAAAATAAATAAATAAATAAAAACCTAACACAGACACTGAGATAGACACTGTCTCCTGTATGGAACCTTCTCTGACCCTCTCATTCTTTGATGCGTGTCCCTCCTACATGATCCGGTAGCTCACTATGTAGTCCTATTATTACACCGTCTCAATGTTTTCTCACATTGTAGGGGTGTACAAGAGCAATAATGTAAAACATTTAGCATCTTACCTATTATAAGCAGTTATTATAACATTCATCAACTTTATTATAATCATTCTTACCAGTCTGTCCTTCTAGATTATAAAATCACAGAAGAACAGGAGCCATTTGTTTTATCTGTACGTCTCCTGAGTCTAACACGGAATTTGGCATACAGGTTTATCAACCAACCAAAGGAATTTAAGTGGATAATTCCCGGACCCTCAGGGAGGGGAAGGAAATTTGGAGACTAAGGAGAACATAGAGTCCATCCTCTTGATCAAGGGTCCTCAAACTACGGCCTGCAGGCCACATGTGGCCCACCAAGGACATTTATGTGGCCCTCTGGGTGTTTTTGCCGCTGCTGCCTGTTCTGCTTAGCAGCCCACAGTGCGCATGTGTGGAATGTGCGCCGCACTCTCCAACTCCCCTCCTTCTCTCTGTCTCTCGACTCCTCCTCTCAGTTTTGGGTGCTCGCCTGAGGACCCAGGTAAGAACAAGTTAGGATTTATTTTTTTTGAAGTTAGGAGATCTATTTTTTTTTTTTTAATTTTGCAGTTAATAGGGCCCGTTTTTTTTTTTTTTTTTTTTTTTTTTGCGGTTAAGGGGGGCCTTTTTTCCCTAAAGTTAGGAGGTCTTTGTGCAGTGTGCATAGGAATTTGTTCATAGTTTTTTTTTTTTAAACTATAGTCTGGCCCTCCAGCGGTCTGAAGGACAGTGAACTGGCCCCATGTTTAAAAAGTTTGAGGACCCCTGCTCTTTTTTTTTGACCCCTGCTCTTGATACTCATGATCATGCTCATAAAGTGAATCACACAATTCCTGTACATAGTAGGCATTCGATAAGTATTAGTTGTTTTCCCTTTACCCCTTCATTTATAGAGAATGGAATTGAGATGCACGAAGTTGAAGTAATTGGCTCAGAGTTAGACAACTTGATAACGGAAGAAACAGATAATTGCATCTTCTGGACTGGTGGTTCCTTTCTACCCTATAACACGGGAAACATGGAATGTGGGAATGACCCTTGACCCCAAAAGTAATAGTTTACAAATAATGTTTTATTATGGAAAGTTTCAAGCATACTCAAAGATAGGGAGCACATCATAATGAGCCCTACATACCCATCACTTAGTTTCAACGATTAACAACTCTTTGTCAATCTTTTTTCATCACCTCTCCTCCAGCCTGAGCATTTTAACGCCATTCCAGCCTAGACATTTTACTAAATTCTAACTTATTTTCATGTGTTTAGTCTCTAGAAAGGATGAACTGACCTGGAAAAAATTTCAATAAGATGAAACCTCAATTCTTCTATTAAGGATACTATTATTGAAATTAGATCCTCAAAACACCCATGATGTTTACAGACCTTTAGAATCTTGCCTGGTGTACATGCCAACATGTAAGTAACTACTGGTTTGGCTTAGTCTCTAGAGCACAGTAGACTTCTCTTTTTTTTTTTTGCAGTTCGGTTGAGGTTGGGTTTGAACCCGCCACCTTCCGCATATGGGGCCAGCGCCCTACTCACTGAGCCACAGGCACCACCCCCACAGTAGACTTCTTGCAACTGTTATTTTTCTGCTGGACTTTTATGTTATCATTCCCAATCTGTCTAAATTGTCCTCTGTACTCACCTTCTTATGACAACATTTGTGCTTTCCTTCGTGTAGTTTTTTTCACTTCCTAGATATCTATTTTTTTCCAAAATCTATTAATTCTTCAAGATCCATTTGAGGACTTTTTCTTTTTTCTTTTTTTTTTTTTTGCAGCTTTTGGCCGGGGCTGGGTTTGAACCTGCCACCTCTGGCATATGGGGCTGGCCGCCCTACTCCTTTGAGCCACAGGTGCTACCCCTCTTTTTTTCTTTTGAGACAGAATCTTACTCTGCTGCCCAGGCTAGAGTGCCATGGCATCAGCCTCACTCACAGCAACCTCAACTCAATTCCTGCAAACAATCCTTCTGCCTCAGCCTTCCGAGTAGCTGGGACTATAAGTGCCCACCACCATGCCTGGCTAGTTTTTCTATTCTTATTTATTTACTTATTTTTTTAGAAACAGAGCCTCACTTTATTGCCCTCAGTAGAGTGCTGTGGCGTCACACAGCTCATAGCAACCTCCAACTCTTGGGCTTAGGCGATTCTCCTCCCTCAGCCTCTCAAGTGGCTGGGACTATAGGCGCCTGCCACAACGCCTGGCTATTTTTCTGTTTTGCAGTTCGGCTGAGGCCGGGTTTGAACCCGCCATCTTCGGTACATGGGGCCGGTGCCCTATTCCATTAGCCACAGGCGCAGCCCTCTATTCTTTTTTTTTTTTTTTTGGAGACAGAATCTCACTTTATTATTTATTTATTTATTTATTTTTTGAGACAGAGCCTCAAGCTGTCACCCTGGGTAGAGTGCTGTGGCATCACAGCTCACAGCAACCTCCAATTCCTGGGCTCAAGCGAGTCTCCTGCCTCTGCCTCCCAAGTAGCTGGGACCACAGGCACCTGCCACAACGCCCGGCTATTTTTTTGGTTGCAGCCGTCATTGTTATTTGGCGGGCCCGGGCTGGATTCGAACCTGCCAGCTCAGGTGTACGTGGCTGGCGCCTTAGCCCGTTGAACCACAGGCGCCGAGGCAAAAAGGCTTAAAATTTAATAACAATAGCAATGTTTAAGTTAAGGGCTAGAAACAAAAACCTCGTAAAGAATGAATGAAGATAAATACATTCAGAAAAGAAATCAGAAGATTACTGTATGGAAATATTAAGCAATATTAATAATAATAATGCAAAGAAAGTAACATTCACATCCAAAAGGGTTTTTAAAAGTAAAGGGCAGTTATGAGTCAAGAAATTTACAAATCAGAAAAGAAGTCAAGATAGCTAGGTCTCTTCTCTCCTCTCTGAAAGCTGTCTGTTTCACTCTGTGATTTGAATAGGGTTCAAGCTTTATCTTTCACCTCCGACCTTTGGCCTGTAGGGCTTGCTGGGGGGAAAGATCAGCTCCACAGGCAGCAAACCCAATGTGCAAATAACAGGTGTGATGTGTGCTTGGGGAACTGGGATTCCCCAGCTGAGAAGACATGAAACCTCCTCCCCTCATTGGGGTTTTGGGACCTGACCTTACAAAAAGCTGAAATACAGGAGAGAGAAGGGACAAGGAAAGGAGTGGGGCAAAACAGAGGGGAGTAGGAGACCAGACTGGGCATATTCTCTTTTGCAGAAGGGGTCACCCCTCTACGAGGAAATCAGTTCAGTTGTGAGACCTCGATGCCTTGTTTATGCTCACGTGTGAAGTCGGCTTAGGAAGTGAATTTAGCTTGCTTGTGCACTTTTTCAAATGTGTTGGCTGCTCAGCAAATTTAGTATGAGGACATTTTTGTGTAAGCACAGGAGAAAAGTATATAAAAATAGTTGATTTAACAGAAACTCAGAGCAGATAATCAAGAATTAAAAAATAAAAAGATTCTATGTTCTGTGTTTTAAAAAACAAGACTGTGTGTGTGCGTGTGTGTGTCTGTGTGTCACATACTAATTTATACCAGCTGGGGTGATCTCAGAGGGACCCCATGGGCCAGAGCTGCTGCTCCTCCATGGAGAGCACATTTCCCCAGGAAATGTGTACTCAGGTGCAGCTAAAGGGTCTGAGGTCATGGCTGTGGCTCTGGCCAAGATCCTCCCAGGCTGCAGCCTTTGCTTCCTCTAGAGTCCGTTGGTCAAGAGCCATCCTTCAGAGGCTAGAGCCAGATTATGAGCAAGTGAAACGTGCATAAGGACAGCATGAATTATCCTTGGAGACCAGAGGGCCCTGCTCACCCAGACATCATCTTTCTTCTTGGAGAAGTTAAATGGCTGTCCCCCCTCTTCCTTGTGTTATGGTCTCTGGGAGTTTAGGCAGTAAATCCTGCTGGGACAAGTTGTGAGGAACCTCTTCAGGGAAGCAGAGACAAGATAGACTGTTTCTCAGGCCATCTTCTACCTCCTTCTGCTCACCCAACACTCTAGTGGGATTCATCCAGAATCCAGGATGTTGTGCTTCCTGAAAAGGCCCAAACCCCTTATGTTGGACCCACGCAACAAAGAACAAGGACAGGCAGGGAGCAGGCAGGTCTTGCAGGGGAAGGGGGTGCCTACACATTCTTTCACCCGCAGGGCAAGGTCATATCACACCTGTCACTCCACTTTCTCCTCAGTGATCATCTTCTCTGGCTTGCTGCATGACTAACCTTGCAAGATCGAGGCTCCACTTCCTCTGTTCACTGTCATGTCCCTGGCTGAGACCAATGCCTGGGACGTAGAAGGGGAGGCCGAGGACCTTCCCAGGACTCCAACAACACAACAAGCAAGTCTAAAAAAGAGCCTGGCTCACAGAGCCCAGAAAAAAGATGTCCAGGAAATGGTGGAAAATAAGGGAATACTTACTGAACACATGTTATGGACTGACTCTTAGGAGTTTATCCCCAGAGCTTTCACAGAGGCAGAGAGTCATTGCTCCATTTCTGGGGCCACAGTGACCACTGAGGACAGGAAGAACTGTGCTGCACATTGGAAGAATAACAATTGTTCTGGGCAACACAGTAAATATACAAACACTAATGAAAGCTGATGAAAAGAAAAATGCATACATATATTTTCTGATATCCAACACCACAGACAAGCAAAACTGTAGTAAAATAAAATGCATATGGCACACAGGCCACAAGGTGGACACCCCTGTAAGTCATTAAAGGAGACGTCTTTACCCGAGGGGAGTGAAATATACAAGCCGTAGGAGCAGGACCATTGAAGGTGATGCCTTGAGACTTCCTTCTGCAGGTTTCTTGGAGTTTCCTTTGCACTTGGATGACCCATGAAGCCCTGGGGGTTCTCATCCCGCCCATTCCCAGAGAATGCCAGGAATTGAAGGGTTTCTTTTTCCTTTCTTTCATTTCATTTCAATAAAAAAAAAGTGGTGAATGGATTTTAGAACTGCAATTCCGGTAAGTTTCTGGGAACAAATGAGAAGGATCATGTTTATGACTAGGAACTTTAGATTCAACAGCAAGAGTTTCTCCTGGTGTCTAGAGCAGATGAACTTGGTCCTGTAGTGGAGCCTCTGAGGAGCGGGAAACAACATGTTGATACTGTAGTTTCTCTGCTATAATGCAAGCATTCGCTGGTGGAATGGGCAAGACTAAGTGACCTGTGAACCCTAATTAGGTCCTTTCTTATATAAACCCCAGAGATCTGGATAAGGAATAAGGCCAGAAATCAGCATTGAGAGATAGGAGTTTATAAATCTGAGGTTATTTCAAAAGGCAAGAGGACAGAAGTGTCACCAGCTGAGGTAGACCCCAATACCAAGATCTAGTGGGTTGTTTCAGGGAGAAATAACACCTTAATTACCAGAAATTCAAGGAACAGGCAATCAGTAATTCCAAACAGGCAGAAAGCTGGCATCAGGCATCATCTGGCAGAGACTGGATTGGAGGTCAGGAGCAGGGTATCCCAGCTGCCGATGAGACTGCGCTCCAGGGAAGCCTCCTGGAGACACTGGGACAGAAGCCTGGATCTCAGTCACTTAGGACCAAGACACAACTTGGGAGAAAACCAGGGCTTAAGACATGCTTGGGTGAGAAATAGGCAAGAGCTTGATTATTGGGGAGCAAGAGAATCATAATCAGGCTGGACCAGTAGCAAGACATCAAGAAGAGACAAAGAATTGACCACAGCCAAAAACCACGATTGATCTCTGAGTCTGGCATGGGGCTGAGACCAAGCAATCTCACTTGCCAGGGGTAGAGTAATCCAGGGACCCAGAGCCAGGATGGACACTGAACCCTGGCTGCCCTGTGGCCAACTGTACTCAATACCCTCTGATACCTCATGGGAAATTTAGACAAATGCTGTTCTGAGAGGCAATTAGTTTTCATGATTTCCTCCCCATCCAGACATCAGCATGAAATTGGGGGCTTGGCTTCCAAGCCTGTGTTCTGCTTCCCCCTGTGAAGGGAAGGGTGAGACAAAGGACACAATGGGACAGAACAGCCCTCCACTTCCAGATGGCCTAGGGAGGAGGAGCGAGAGAGCTGGGGAGCTGAGTCTGGTGTGATCCCCTGGGTGGGGCTGAGCCTGGTGTGATCCTCGGCTCCCCTACCTCTTCACCAACTCCTCTCCCTTTCTGCCAAATCACATTTTCCACAGGACTCAAACATTTAGCTCAACCCCAGCTCCTCAGGGCATCTTCTCAGAGCCTCTCCTTCCCCCCCTACCCTGCCTCCTTCCAAAGCACCCTCGGTCCCTGCCCCGCACCCTCACATCCTGCTTTTGCTCTAGTTCTAATCATGCATGTTTATTTATTTCCTTCCCAATTTTCCTAACCTGCCTTTTTATTCCTACCCTAGATGAGTAGGAAACCCTCCTGGATAGGCTCATAATTTTTCCTTGAATGGGAAACCCGTGGTGCCAAAAACTGAACTCGGCTGACAGTGACTTCTCCATAAGGAGAAGCATGAGGGACTTGGTCTGAAGTGGGAGAAATGAAATGGTCTTTCAGGGTCTCTTTGCTGTGCTTGCTTTTTGCTAAAGGCTGAGTTCAGGAGCTTCTGCTCTGCTGGCCCCTCCCAATACACGTGCTTTATGGAAGCAACAAAATTAGGAGTAGCAGGAGGCCAGGGGTCAGAACACGTCCATTTTCTGCATTGCTCATAGAGACCAGCCCAGAGCCAGCACCTCCCTCAGTGTGAAAGAAGTCCTTGCTGACCCAAGTGGAATTTTCCTCAAGGGAAGGCTTCATGTCTATCTTTAGAACTGGATTTTCCTGATAAAACAATCAGGAGATTTGGCTGAATTTTCCATATTTAACTGGCTGTGTTGGGGTCACGTAGCAACAACCTTTCAGGACATCATGACCTTTAAAATGGACATCCATCTCTGAAGTCGGGTTTGGGCAGTTGTGTGTGGGAAGACTACTGCTTACGTTATGCACTTTGTTCTGATCTTCCCAGAGGGAGGGAAGATTGGGGGGACATGCTGACTCTGGTTAACTACCAAGTTGAGTTATGAAATTGGCCCTTTGGAATTTTACCTCTTACAAATTGACTGACCTTTTTCCCTCTAATGAGTTGAAATGACTGAAGAAGGCCAAAGTCACCAGGGCAATGTTCCCATGAAGGCAAGAACACCATCACACAGGCGCTCAGACCCTTTCCTGAGACCCAGCCAGGGCTAAGGCTGCCTCTTTGACCGTGGGGGTGTGCCTGGGAGGTCTTGCGATCTTGGAACACACACGGCAGCCATGAGCTGCTGAGACAGAGCCTTCAGTCCCAGGAATGCCATGCCTGGCTTCTGTCCCACCCGAGCACCTTCTTTTGTGTGAACAAGACCCGAGTCGCCCTGTTTGAGTTGGCTTTGCCCAGCTCTGTGACTTCAGTTCCTCGTCTCCATTTTCTAGTGTGTGGGCTCATTTCCGTCCTCTGAGCACTATTGTTTTTCTGACTTGAACAGTCATCCAGAAAACCGCGGTCATAGGGCCTTTGTTTCATGATTTACTCTTCTAATTATACGTGTCTTTCCCACCCCCAGTGCTTGAAGACATCCAATTGCAGTTGAATTGACTGCATGGGGTAAAAGCAAGCGCAACAACAACAAACCACTTCGCTCCTCTGGGTGGAAATATGTGATTGTACTGAGAAGTAAGGAAAAAACTGCTCATATTTGGAGAAAGAAGTTGGAATGAGGGAGTGAGTGCAGATGGGCTCATTTAGCATCTGACGCAAGGTATATGGGAGAGTAGCCCAGTGCATTTGTTGGAAAAGTGAGGCTGTGAGGCCAAGACCAAGAGAGGTCTTTAGTATGGAATCCCAAACACCCAGACTGGTTGGGTTCCTCTCTCTGGACTCTGGATCCTTGAAGTGGGGACAGCTACTCTCGGCACTTGCTCTTCCCTCCTAGAAGGCAGGCCAAGACTCAGGAAACTGACTTTGTGGGTGAACCTGGCTTTGAGTCCTTCTTAGGTTGATATATATCCCTAATCACAATGACATGAAGCAGGAGGATGCAGAGAGAAGTAAGGGGGTAATTCAGTGGGAGCTTTACTCACAATAATGATGGAATGCCCAAGGTCAGCTGGGCATGTGGCTCTGTTCAGAGACCTAGGTCTTGCCGTGGCTGAAATTCTCTGCTTCATTCCATAGTGGACATTTGTCATTCTTGCCTCTCAGCAAGCATGTCCCTACTTTTGCTGAAATTGCACCCTCATTGTCCTTTAAGAAACTACGACACTCATGGCTTGTGAGGGCCAAACAAGGTTGCATAATCTGTATCTGGCCAATTAACACATCCCATGCTGCTGGCCATACTAACTGATTTGAGGATAGGTAAAGTAGCCAAAGTTTTCCATTGAAAATTTAGCCTTGGAGCTTTGATGATCTGGGGGAAAGGGCTCCTGATAATACCATCTCTGGCCCTGGTTCTGGCCATCCCTGAACTTTTCTACTACATGACCTAGTGAATTTCCTTGTTCACTTAAATCAGTTTGAGTTGAGTTTTCAAAACCTTGTAACTGAAAGGATGACATGGATTATGTTAAATGCTGGTCACTGATAAAGCTTATTTGCTCCTCCAGGCTAGATCTCCTTTTCTCACATAGGGCCCAACAGGTGCTCAGAGCATCACTATAGGATACATAAAGAAGAAATGAACCAGAAGTAGGAGCTGTGCTTGCAAGAGGTTAGACTGTAATTCTCTTAATTCTACTGATTTTATTTTGGCTATGGTCTAAAAAATAAAATCCAGGTCCTCAGAACCCTAAATTAATTGTGGTTTAAGGAGAGTTTCAGGTCTTCAGTGACACCCAGTGAGTTTAGAGGAGGGTGGGTGGCCCCTGCAAGCTCTCTGTGGGAATTCTTTTGGACTATCCATTTCAGAATGTACAGCCAAATGGGTAGTTGGATCAGGGAGGGCCAACAGTTTTCTCTAATGCTACTGAAAACACTAGATGAAAGCAATTTATACCAAAAAATTTTCTTCCTATCATCTTTCAGAGGCTACATTGACACTACAGCCAGTGATCCTTGAGCAGGGAGGGATGGGTGGCTTTGGCTGCGATTTATACATGTGCTACACATTTTAAGATTACAGCATTGTTTTACATTAACCTGTTGGAATGCACCTAAAAGACATTGCCTTGAATTCTGAGGAACAGCAGTGCAAGAGGCTCCCCAACTTAGGGGGTTGATCATGTCCCAAAGGTTGTTTCTAAGTCTGGGAGTTTCCATAAGATAATGAATTCCAGGATATTCTAAGGTCTAAGAGTGTAAATGGTTCTTACCTTGCTAAGATAATGCATTGCTTCTCAATGAAACTTTCTCTTGTTAACCCTAATAGGAGTAATTCTCTTTCCTCTTACATTTCACACAAATATTATATGTAGGAGTCACTTTTGAAAATAGCTTTAGAGAATTCATTCTGTCTCGGAGTGTTTGGCTTATTCTTCTCATGAGTTGGTAACAAAGTGAAGGAGAGGCCATAATTTGCACATTGTTCTCTCTCCAGGTGGTGTGTGTGTAAGTGTATGTGTCCCACATATTCAGTGCTTAATAAATATCCCTTTAGTGAACACTCAATATTTTACAATGTACCTTCTCTTCTCCTCTGTGGAAAATATGACCCCTGGATTCCAATTTCTATTTGAAAAAATGAACAGCACGTTTTCTGTTTGTTCTCAATAGTCATTCAGTGAATAATTACTGGGCATCTTTCTAAGTGTCACATACTGCTCTGGGATGTGGAGATTCAAAAGCAAACAAGAGTGATACAGTCCTTGCTTTCAAGCAGATCATGGTTTCAAATCATGGAACAGTGGATAACAGGCCTTGAGAAGACCAAGTTCTTGTTAGCGTCAATTAAACTGATCCCCAGAGGCAAAGGCACTTGCCTAGGCCTTGCAGTGAGTGAGTGGAGCCCTCTCCTGTTGCTCCCAGAACTCTGTCCATGATGTCTTCATTAACTCTCAGCTAAGCTCTCCCTCCACTAAGAGATTCTCCAGCATTGCTCAGAGGCTCCACTAGGCCTTAGCCAAGACTCACTCCACAAACCTGTGTTTCTTATATGCTTCTTTTCCCATTTATGTGGAGATTTGGTTCTTTCTCAACAGAAAGGAATTGTGGATCTGAACTCATAAGAAGCTAACACAGCACATATCCTCCAGGGGGAGAATCAAAATGTGGTAGTCAGTATTTCAGCACCTCTATATCCTGGAGAGATGTGGTGTGTTTCTTTAAAGGCCAAGAATAAAGCTGGCCTTCTGTCCTGAATTAGCACCACTGTCATTGTCAAATGGGCCTAGGTCCCAGATACATTTCCCTGAGCCCTTTTTCTCTCCTTTTACCCCAGTGCTCCCCTCATCTCACCAGGCTCAAACAATATCTAATTGTTTCCTCAGGTTACTCACCAACTCTTCTGGGTTGAATAATGTTTTCCCAAAATTCATGTCACCTGTGAACTTATTTGGAAAGAGCGCTGTGGCAGACATAGTTAAGATGAGGTCATACTGGGGGTCTAATCTGCTGACCACTATCCTTCTAAGAAATAGCACACAGAGGTAAGAAAGCCAAGGTGAAGACAGAGGCTGAAACTCGAGTTTGGCTGCCATGAGCAAAGCAGCCATCTTGGTTGCCAACAACTCTCTGAAGCTGTCTAAAAGCAAGGAAGGATCCTCCACTAGAGTCTTCAGAGAGAGTGTGACCCTGTCAACACCTTGATTTTGAACTTCTAGCCTCTAGAGTTGTGATACAATAAATTCCTCTTGTTTTAAGCTACTTAGTTTATGGTAATTGGTTACAGCAGTCCTAGGAAACAGATATAACAGCCAAGCACAGATCTCCACAAAAAATCTAGCACAGGAGGAATGGATGGTGAAAAATGGAAAATAGAGGCATTAAGCTTCTTCCTAGCAGATTTTCTTCACCTACCACCCAATGTTTGCAATACATGGGACTGAGAAAGGAGAAACAGCACAGTGTTATGCAACCATTCACCTTCTGAAGAGATGGTGGAGTATCAGTCCATTAGACTCTTAGGATACAGCCTAAATCTACTTAATTTTAGGACATTATTTGAATTTGGAGCTGTTTACCCATGGCCAGGTGTGCAGACAAGATCAGATGCATGTTGACTCTGGGAGCCATCCTCAAGAGCTTTATCTTAGTTAGGAGTTTGTTGGCTGCAAAAGTAAAAAATGTAACTTTTCTGAATTCCATAGCCTGGGTTCCTGGAAGCAAGTGTGAAACAAGGATTTGGGTACCTGGAGTTTCTTTGGGAATGTGAGTTTCCCAGGGAACAGGAGAATAGGACAGGGAGAGTGAAATGTGGATGGATGGGAAGACACTCAAGGATGTGGTGGCCACCATGAAAGGCCCCTGGGGCTTGATGCTGCTGGAACATTCTGAAGAATCTCATGCTATGTGTCTTAAAAGTATTTGCACAGGGGGCAAAATGGGGAAGAAAGTATCCATCACTTCCTGTTCCACATTGGTCAAAGATGGCCTCACATGCATCATTTTTTTCATCTTTCCAGTTGCACCTGCTCCAGGACAGTGCAGCTCTTGCCATGGTCCCATCCCAGCACCAGGGCAGGAAAGGAGAGGTACAGCCAATTGTACCCTACGCACCAAAGTCTTTATGTCACTGACTGGCAGAATAGTGACTGAAGAAAAAGGCAGGGCCAAGCAGGATTTTGGAACAGTGCCCAAGAAGGGCCCAGCGTACTTGGGGTCATCATGGTGGACATGTGCCATTACTGTTGGCTCATTGAGAATGCCATCTTTTAAGGCAAAGCCTAGTGGCCCTGGTAACAAATGAAAGTGCCAACACCCTAGAAGCTAGGCACACTATGCAAGGGGGACCTGCCCCAAGCCTACATAGGACACCAGAGAAGTAAAAACAAAGGAACGTCCAGAAACAATTTTAGTATAAGAAATACAGCCGGGCCTCAGGTAGCACAGGGAAGAAGGTCACTCTCTTCCTCTGGCTGTTCTGCTTCATTTCTGTGGTCTCCTGGGAGGCCTCTTTGCTAATTCACCTCACATGAGGCCCTGCCCCATGTCTCACCAGTCTGCCTGGCTTACTTAGGCTGAAGCCTGGTACCTGAGTATAGTTTCTGATTGGTCCACCTGCTACTTTCAGCCAAGCCACAGGTCTCTCTCCTGCTTCTGGATGCTCTGCGCTTGGCTCAGGGGTCCATTCTGGTCCAGTCAGCTGTATTTGGGATTGGGATCAGAAAGCACAAAACACAGGCCCTTAGAGAACAGGAGCTGCGAGAAGAGAGGGCAGAGAGACAAAATGACTAGTCCACTGATGCATCTGTGGCTGGTTGTGGTCCAAACTGGGAATCAAGATACTTGAGTTCCTGGTTGACTTCTGTCACATAGAACATCTCTGATCCCAGGGAAATCAGGTGACTGCTCCAATGTCCAAATCCTTCACTTGAAAAAATAAAGGGCAATGATCAGTCAATCTCTGAACCCCTCTCCAGCTCTAAGACCTGCAGGACCCATGCAGAACGAAACTCATCCCCACACAGCAGACATGGGTGTCACGGTGACAGTCTCTTTCAGTGCAGAGGGGTCATTACAACCCTGGGAAAGTGCCAGAGATGTGGTCTTTCCCTAGGATAGCTCCCTGATGAGAAGCCAGCACAGCTTAGCATTCACTCCTCCAGCGCTCACTTGGCCTTGAGCTCCACTCCCACCTACCCTTTTAGAGGTATAAACAAGGCACAGAGAGACCTGCTGTTCTTGATGAAGGAAGGCCTCAGGGTACTTCAGCCTGAATTCAGGTCTCCCGGCTTTTAGAAAATGCATCTATCTGCTCCTTTTACATGGTTAGCCCTGCTCTGGCCATTAGTGAAAATCAGATTCCAGAAGGCGGTTCTCTTGGAAGAGGTGGGAATTATAGCATTGATGGAAAACTGGACACCTAGAAAGACAAGTCAGTTCTTTCCATGCAGTGGCTTTGAACACTGGAATTTAACAATGTTCCTTTTTTATCCTTGATTTCCATTCCACTTTTCTCTTCAACTGACTAGTTAAAGTGAAGCAATCATTATGATTGTCATAAGCTTGTAGATGGGTATATCATCAATTGTCTTAGGTTGGAGGGGTCCTTCTCCCCCTCTGCTGTTGCTGAGCAAGTCTGGAGGAAAGCGAGACAGAACGGTTCTCCCTTGGAATTATCTCCTTCAGACAATAGCAGAGTAGAAGTCATCACATGCCACTGTCTGACACTAATAGGAACATGATACCTCTTAATTTACAAGGGCAGGAGTTGGCTCTTCTTCTAAAAATGTGCCCTTGCCCATGTGAGGCTGGCATCTAAATCTTAGAATGCTCTAGAGCAGATCACAACCTTGTTTTTGGATTCAGGTCATACCTTCATTATCTGATCTCTCCTCAGATGAAGGAACCATTAACTATGCCCTTCACAAAAGATCTGAGGTCTGGAGCCACAGTTTCCTCTGGTTTGTAAGCCAGGGTTCATACTCACATTCAGTTGTGATTTTGTTCCTCTAATATCCCATAACACTATTTGTTACGTTTCTTAGGCACTTCTTGACAAGGAACAGGGCCATGCATGAAAATTTCTTTTCTAGACAATCCCAGCTTACAGAGAAGGGACTTAGTTTACTGGGGCTGAGAAGGGACTCAGTTTACTGTGGCTGCTGCTTGCTGCAGGTGGCACTCACTCTCTCTTGTCAATACCCACCTGGCCTGCCAGTTGGGGACAGTGTAGACAGCAGCCACTTCCTTCAAGCATCTCCTGCCTGGTCACTTTCTGCCTCAGATGGAGACAAGTCACAAGGGTCTCTATGAATGGAAGGGTTCACATCACCCCTGAATTTTCTACCATAAGTGTTAAAATTAGAAAAAGGCTGCCAAGAAGTAGGTCTAATAGGCTCCTGACTCAGCAGAGGGGCAGGAATTGGCAGAATTCTTTCTGTGATAGAAAGCAGTCAGCATTGCCTCTGTTTCTGCTCCACCCTACGGTTCTAGGCTGAATAGACAATTTTTTCCTGGCACAGCAATGTTTAAGACTTGGTGGAATCTTGAAGATAAAATCCACCTTTTCATTGTGCTAATATGGCTCTGAGGCCAGAAAGGGGAAGTAACTTCCCAAAAAGTGCGTGTCATGGAGATGGGACCCACAACTTGGGTGTGGGTCTAATAGACTGTGCCACCCTTTCTTTGTTCCACAGGCTCCCAAAGGAGAAAGTACTGAGGCCCAAAGTGGCTCCCACAAGACTCTTTCAAGGTGTTGACTCTTGGGTAACAGTAATCACCCTGGGGTGTTTCCCCAACACACACTGCTTAGTTGCCTGTGGGTCCACAGTGTTGGGCCCAGGTTTGGGATCATCTCTTCAGCTCTTTCTGCTGTCCTCCTGTCCTCCAGGCTGGCCATTTGTCCCCGGGATCAGGTCTGTTCTTGCATGGAGGAAGATGATGGTGGTACGGGCTTTGGAGCCATGCAGGCAGGGCTCTAGGTCAATTTTGCCTATTTCGTTTTCCACTAAACAGAACCCTAATTTCCACTTTCCTTCCTTCTCTCCCCATCTGTGCTTATGCCTATGAAGTTGATTTGATGACACCTCATCTACTTTTGTTTTCTCCCTGTAATGTGGGTCTGATCCTCAAGGAAATGCTTCAAGAGGCTTCCCTTTTCTACACCTTGCCAAAGCAAAAAAGAGAGATTAAGCAGTTTGAGAAGGTACATTGAAAGAAGACACGGTAATATTGGAAGCTATCTTAAATAACATCTAATCCAACTCTGCATCGTATTGATGGAGAAATTAAGATCTTGAGATCTCAGATTCAAATTCTAAGCAACTCTGAGCACAGAATGAAGTATTTTGGAGGTAAAAGAGGCTATTTGTTTCTAGCCCTGGCTGAATGAGAAGGTACTGACTACATGAGAAGGTTGGATTTTATGTTTTAACAGATTTCAAAATGTCTCTCCCATTTTCTCTGACATCATACGGTATAGTCGTATTTTTTAAGACCATAAACATGTTACAGTGAAAACAGGTGTAAGTCAATAGATGACACAAAGAGAAAGAAAAGAGATAACTCTTTATAGTTTGAAAATATTCCTTATTAATTTGTTTATTTTGGTGGCACTGTGGTGTGGGCCAACGTCAGAGTTGCCATATGAATGCACTACTCCCAGCAAATGAGTCAGCTGGGACAGAAGCATAAGTTTCTTTGAAATGTCATCATTGCTCTGGAAGGACAGTATTAGTCGTGGGGCTGCTGTTGCTATTCCGAAGAAGGTCCTGATCACATCTGATTAGCTTGGCATCTGGGCATCTCCCTAGCTGTGGGTCATTCAGCAGTGATGTGGCCTCCTGTCTGAGATGAATGAATGTGCCTTATTGGAAGCAGAAAGTCAATTTATTGTACCTGAAAAAAACAAAAACATAACTACAAATCAGGCCAGTATTTCTGTCCTGGCATAACCAGGAAATCTTTACAAATAATTTATGACATGGCCAGTCTTGTTTTAGGCACCATGGAGTACACAAAGAAATATAAGGCATGGCATCTTGTGGAAAGAGCTGGACATTCTTTGCAGCAGTTGAAGAGATTAAAAGTATGAATGTGGAATAGTATTTATGGTAACATATTCATCCGAAGAATGTCACAAGAAAATAGAAAATAAAGGAGACATTGCAGAGAACCACAGTGGGCTAGCCGGCTCATGGAAAAAGTCAGGGTCTGTAAGAATAAGTAAACCACAAGGGACCAGAGTTGTAGGGGGTTAGGACAGAGAAGGGTGGAGGGACAGGCAGCTATCTGCCGAGTAAGTCTGAGCTAGGTGAGTGCAAAGGTCTGATTCTCACGGAGGTAGCTGATGATTTTGCCTTACAGTCCTGCACACCTGGAGCCTTATCTGAGGACTCCAGCAGGAACCACACCAGACTTCAGGCCTGGGTCCCGTCCAGGTTGAAGTTAAAACGACAAGCCTTTCCCCAGTGACGACCCAAACAGCCATCATTGGGGCTCTCATCTTCCCAACCCTTCCTCAGATTCCTTGCTCTTTTAGAATCCCCCTGGGAAGTCCGGAGCGCTGAGCCTGTGGGGCAGATGGGCGAGAAAGGGTCCTGCCTAGAGTGGAGAGCCCTGCCAAGTGAAGGTGAGCTGGTCAATCAGGGTTTGGGTGCCTCTTAATAGATTAGAAACTAAAGAGACTCCAAAAAAGCCCAGATGGGGATGGTCAGGAGCAAGGGACTTAGGCACTGAGTGTCACTAATCCTTCATCTTCTCCAAGGCCAGGGTGAGCAGCCCAGATAAACATGGTACCCCACAGAAACAGCCACCCAGCCAAATAACTCTCAGCAGTTTGACTCAAAGTCACCTGGACAGACCTGACGGAAGTGCAGGCTGGCCCAGCCCTTCCCTAATAGGTTTTCCAGAGTTGATCCATCCTTCTGCCCAGAAATGGGGAGAATGAAAAAATAGATCAGGAACCCCATGACTGTGACTTGTACTTCTTTGGAAATGCAGACAGGTGAAGGAGAGAATGACACAGCTGGGGCACTAGGGATTCTGGCAGGTGACAAGTTTCTGGGTTCAAATGAGAAGAGTGGAATGCTGGCACAGAGGGAACTCTTGCTGACCGGCTCCAGGCAGAGCTTTCTGGACTCTGGGCAAGGCCCATGGCTTATGAGCTGCCCCAAGCTGGTGGTGGTGCCAGTGCTTCATTCACCCTCTGAAATGTATTAATTAGTGAGCAGCTTTGGCCCAGAGAGGGTTGCCATGGCTTCTGATGGATACAGCAGAAAAGAGAAGAGTCTGTCTACAGGCATCTCTTGGAAATCTCAGCTTTTGTGGGCCTGAGAAGAACTTCCACTAGAGAGAAAATGAAGCCTCAGAGAAGTTGAACAGAGAAAATTCAGACGACCATGCCAATTATACAAGTCTAACAGCCTAGTGTGGCCAAAACACAAGTCTAAGCGAGAGAGAATCGGTGCTGTGGATAAGTAAGATTACTGGAAACGAAATGAAATACTTTGCTAATGGTGCTTCTCTAAGCTTCTACTGTTCTTCGTTTTTTTTTTTTTTTTTTTTTTTCTTTGCAGTTTTTGCCCGGGGCGGGGTTTGAACCCACCACCTCTGGCATATGGGTCCGGCGCCCTGCTCCTTTGAGCCACAGGCACCGTCCCACTTCTACTGTTCTATGCTTTCACTCTGTTTGTGAAAATGGCTGCAGAAAACTCTTCGGTCTGGTTAGCAATGGCATGTCCATTCTGGAAGATGCTTTCAAGACCTCTGGTCTCCCTTTAATTGTCAGAAGACAAGTGGTCCCTGGAGGTGAATAGACTTTTCCTCCACCTTGTGGCTGGCTCCCAGCAGAGCTGAGGGAAGCTGGAAAATTCTCTTCATCTCCAATTCAGGTTTCCTTCTTCCATGCCATATCTGACGCAATCAACATTTCCAAATCTGTCTGCCCAGCTGGGCTAACAAAAGAGGGGTCTCTAAAGTAGGATAGGATCTCAGGGACTGCTGGTCTGGTCATGCACCCCAAACATCACGGTTGTTGCCAATAGGGCAGACGCCCAAGCCCCTCACCTTGGCCCTTTCCTGAGTCTTGTTGTCTACACTTCTCACATTGCTCTGCCTTAACTTCTCTTAAGAGTCTTGTCGTCTACACTTCTCACATTGCTCTGCCTTAACTTCTCTTTTGCCTAGAAAAAGACAACCCGCCTCGCAGTCATGCCACCAGCTCAGTAAAATTCAAATGCATAAATCCTGTTGGTAACTCTGGCAGAAACTTTATGAGTGGGAGGTAAAGATGGAGAGAAAGGCAGGGGGTTAATTATAAGGAAGAAAAAAGAGGAGAGGAGAGAAACAAAGAGAAGAATGCAAAGCAATTAATGCTAATTGAATGCTTAGTATGTGCCAGGCGCAGGCATACTAGTTATTTCATTTAATCCTCAAAATAATCTTGTTGTCATCCATGCGTTTACAGTTGCAGCTGCATGAAAAATAGCCCTTTCAGAGTTTCAGAGGAGGAATTACATCCAGGGGAGATGGCTTCGAGGGCCCAGTGCTTTCCCCTCTACCAAGAGTAGAAAGAGGAAAAGAATCCCTTGGTGGTAGGAATAAAGTGGAGGCTCCTGGATTCTGATCTGACTTCTGTGCCGTTCTCTTGTCAACTGTGTGCATAGCTGAAGTCTACCAGGAATCAGACTGGTCTAGGTATGGGTTACAGCAGAGATGGAGAAAGCCATGTGGGGAGGAGCTCATTAGTACCAGAGCCTGAATTATGGACAGGAGAGAATCTCAAGTCAGGATGAGTGCTGTGAAAACAATGGAACAGGATGACAGGCCAGAGAGCCTGGGAAAGGGAATGAACAGGGCCACCTCTGGGGATGCCATTGGGAGGGACCTCCCTGGAGAGATGACATTTGAGTTGAGACTTGAGTCACCGGATATGTAATGTTGCACACGGAGACCTTTCACAGAAATGGGACAGCAATGTGTCTGAATCTATTATTGGACAGATTAATGTGGGCAGTGGCCCATGTTGGGGGATGGTAATAGGTGCTCCCAGGTATGGGCAGTGACAGGGTGGCGGTGCCTGTAAGGATTTAAAAACAATAATCAAGTCTAACAATGTGATGCCAGTGATGAGATACTCCTCCGCAGGAGGTGGATAAGATATTCCTCCCTAGAGTGGACTGTTCCCATGACCCGCCCCAGGGAGGAGTGGAGAAGGTGCAACCTACCCCCAGGGCCAGGGAGCAGGGGCTGCTCTAAAAGCTTTGAAAGGGCAAATCACATAGTAATCTC
Source organism: Arctocebus calabarensis (assembly GCA_963573935.1). Taxonomy (NCBI): domain Eukaryota; kingdom Metazoa; phylum Chordata; class Mammalia; order Primates; family Lorisidae; genus Arctocebus; species Arctocebus calabarensis. The sequence continues at coordinate 23,015 of CAUYON010063600.1, forward strand.
TGTCCCATTTCTATTCTGGAGAACATCCCCTTAACATCAGTGAGCACAGAGGACACCCTGGAGTCTCTGAAAACCCCGCCAGCCCCTAGAGGAAGACAGTGCACAGGGCTGGTTGTCCCTCCTCCCCGTGGCTGAGGCCCACCTGCCCACACTGCCTTCCTGGAGTAATTGCTGTGAGAATTTCCCATTCACAACAGGAAGTCTCTATTTTCTCTTTTCGGATGTCATGTAACCAGCCCATGTTAAAAGGTCAGTTGCATCAGTTCTCTTAAATGGCAATTAAGCTATTGTCTGAGCAAACCAGGGGTGTCCAGAGTGCAAGCTTCGCTCCAACCTCGGGACCTGGGAGAGGCTGGGAAAAGAAGAGCAAGCTGGGCGCCTCCAGGGAGGGCCCTGGCTTCAGGAAACGGAGCGGAACACCCTGAACTGTAAAGCAGATGTGTCAGCAGACAAAGGGGGTCATTTCACGAAAGCCACAGTGAGCAGGAGCCATCCCCGGCTTTGCCTACCATCTACAGGCAGGCTCTCCCGACCTCCACTCCAGTTTTCTTCTTCCCCCTCGTTCTCTCCTTTGTTTTCATTCATCCTCACCCTCAATCTCGTCCTCTGTCCATGTGTTTCTCTTTCTTCTTTACTCTCTCCCCCTTTCCATCTTTCTTTACTTCCCTTCCCCACCCCAACTCTGTGTTCTCCTCATCATACTCTCTCTACATTATCCTTTGGATGGAGTGCTAACAAATTGAATTTAAATTTCAGCTTCACCATGTCTTGTCCTTAGCTTGGAAAAGCTTCCTGGGTTTCAGTTTCCTGATCCGAGAATGAAAAATTAATGCCTAGTTTGAGGTATTGAACTCGTTGGGCAGAATTGAACAGATAAATAACATTTATAAAATTGGGAGCCCAGAGCCCGGTCCACAGTAGATGCTTGGCTAGCTATTGCTTCCTTTGCTAATGAGGTTCAAGGGAGTTTTAACACAGTCTGGCACCCAGTAAGGGTACAATACAGCTTCACAAAACCCCACAAGGGATTTCTCATTTTACAGGTAAGAAAACTGTGGCTCAAAGAAGTTAAGCACCTTGGTTGGAGAGGTAATTTTTTCGTTATCTTTTTAACCAAATAACTTCCACCTGCAGCATCACCAGCGGCGAGACAGCTGATGCAATTTCCACGTGTGGGTCTCCATTCTGTCCTTCTGATTTCTTCACCTAAGCTCTGTTTTCCAAATCTCCAATGTTATATGGGTTAAATGATAACCTATTCTTCCAATTGCTGAAACTCAGCCCTCTCACTGGGTGTAAGAAAACTCAGGACATGTTCAGATTTCTGATCCCCTCTTTCCTCTTATCCTCCTCTTCTCTGCGATGCCACCCTCCCTCTTTCCCTGAGACTCTCCTGCATCCCTTTTGTGGTTTCTTGCCCCAGTCCCTCATGCTTGTCTGATATTTAGGATCAAAATGCCCTCCCTGGCATGGGGGTAAGACCTTCTCCAGAACCACATTTCTGAAACTCAGGGCAATCAAGAGATGGCGCTTGGTATTTTATTTTTTGATTTTTTGATCTTGATTATATTTTGCAATGTTTATACTGTTGCAAAACAAATGGAAGCATGAGTCACAATTTCTGTAGCTGATTTCATGGAACTGAATTCTACAATGTTTATAGCCGTTGAGTACCTTCTCCCAGAAATTGAAGAGATGCACCATTTGCTGTGACACCCACAACCTCCACCCTGTTTTTTTCCCTTCCTTTGTAGCCCAAACCACAATGTGTAATTGCGTGTTTATTTTGTGTTTAATGTTTATCTTTTTGCCCAGGCTCTAAGGCTCTGTGAGGACAGGGATCACATCTGTTTAGTTCACCCAGCTTTAATTATATTTCCGGCATCCTATGTTCCATAACTGCTTAGATTCAATTCTGGCTGCACATTAAGTTATCCAAAGGAGTCAAAAACAAACAAACAAACAAACAAACAAAAATATACAGATGCCCACCTAGATGTTCTGAACCAATTGGTCCATGGCAATAGGACAATGGTAACTGTAAAATCCCTGCACGTGACCCTTGTTACAGTTGAGCCGCTGACCCCTGGCGTGACGACGTGTAGCTCTGTGCATGCTGCCCACCGTGTCCTCTGGTTGGCTCTAATTTCTGCTCCTGCACCGATGGCTGCGCTCCTTCCATCACATGCCTATTTTGGCCTGACACGCTCCTGGACCCACCCTAACACATTCCTCCTTTGCTTGAAACGACTGTTTATGGTTTATTACCTCCAAGACATGGTTTCTGATGAACACTGTCCAGACTCTCTGCCTCCTGTGTAACTCAGGACCCAGCTAGTCCCTGAAAATTCTTTTATTCTATTTTTCACAAGCTTGGACTTCTGCTGCCACTGCCCAAAGTGTGACTGACCTTGACTGTAAGCTCCTTGAACTCTGCTACAGCCCAAATGCTAAGGTGGCAGGAATTGCCTCCTTTCTCAGAATTTGACTATGGAACCCGAGTGTGGAACAAGAGGGGATTCTGGTCACGTGTAACTGAGGGATGCAGGCAGGGCAAGCATTTGGATCTCACATGTGCTATGCGTTGCCAGAGGAGCTAGAAAGGTAGACTGTGGAAAAGGGAAGCTTCTCGTGGCTCTTTCCTGGCTTCCAATGGAAGAAGATGCCTCTGGACAATTAGACTTGTGCCTGCCTCCCAAGAAACCCACCTGTCTAAAGGGTAGAAGCTACCAGGGGGACAAGTTCAGAGCTGTCTGGGTAGGGCAAGGAGGGTTTTCTAGCCTCAGTCATTTTCATGCCAACCTCCTCCTTCTTGTCATACTTCTGTACCACCTGTGCTGTTATTTACCTAGTATTTTAATTTATCTAATATTTGTTTTGAAACAGCTTTAAAGCAACTATATTTGTTATGCCTATTCTTATTTTTTTAAGTACCTACAAAATTATACGTGACACATGCGATTGTTGTACACATGTATATAGCAACATGCAAACATGGGCATTCTTCTCAGACAACGTGACGCTCAAGTGTGGATCGTGGCTGTCTCTGCTCCCACCACCAACTTGCAGCAGTATAACAGGGCCAGGTGAATCCACCCATTTCTAGCTTGGGAAGAGTCCTCTGCCTCTCAGTGTTGGCTTTCTCAATGGTAAATTATCATACTCGTCTCACAGGCTGGTAGGAGGATGAGCAGAGTCCCCGCAGGTGCAGCATGAGTCTGCCATCACCCAGCACCACTCATGGACCCCGGCCTAAGCCCTGGCTATTTCCCCTCTTCAGCCTTAGTCAGGAGGAGCATAGGGCTCCCTGCAGTGGAGCAGTGCATTTTTGGAGCTGGGGGTGGCAGGTGCACAGGGGTTCAGAGCAGAGACTGCAGACCAGCCTCCCACCTCCCACCCACCACAATACTTTGGCTTCAGCTGTGCTTTGAATTCTAAGGAGATGAAAACTGGAGCCTTCTATGTGCGCCATCCTCTTCTCTGTCTTTACCGAGGGCTGCTTCCTTTCTGTGTACCCTCCCCTCAGTCTGAGTTTGCCTGTGTTGTACGTGTGCCCTTGGTGCGTATGTAGTGTGTATGTGGTGTGGTGTCATATGTGTAGCATGAGGGGGATATGGCATGTGTGTCTGTGTGCAGCATATATGTGAGTGTCATAGGTGTGTTAGACGTGCCTGTGAAGGGTATGTGAGGTGTGACCTGGTCAGCGTGTAGTGTGAGTGGCATAGGGACTGGTGTGTGTGTGTGTGGTGTGTTGTATGTATCATGTGTGGTTTGTATGTGGGTAGCGGGTGTGTGGGTGGGTATGTAATATATGTTATACCTCATATATATATGAGGTCAGACAATTAAGTCCACGAACTCATCCTAAATCAATTTGCTATACACATCTTTGCTGAATATTACTACCGTCACCAGATGGCCAAGGGAAGTTCTTCAAAAGTGATGGTAGTGATATTTGAGGTGTGTAGCTGTTCCTCGAAGATGAGTTCATGAACTTAACTGTCCGATTCCTATGCATGTCTAGTACATGTGAACCAGCAGGCAACCGTCTGGGGCAGAGTCCCTGGAGACATGGCCTCAGCCACTGCAGGGGCTGTAGGCACTGGTGGCCCTTCGTCAGCTCCTCCTCTTACTCACTGGGTCATCCCGGGCTCTCTCAGGAGTCCTCAGATTCCTGCTTTCAGCTTCAAGCCCAGATCCTCTGTCCCCAGCTGGCAGTGTCAGCAGCTGCCAGCCCCTTGACTCGTGTCCTCTTGTCCTTCTTCCTCTCCTGAAGGCACTCAGCCACTGGGCAGTGTGTCAGGATTTCGCTTTGATCTGTTGTTCCTGGGAACCAGAGTCCCTTAATCTTCAGAGGAAAGTTGGAAGGGATGCTGCTTATTCAGTAACAGCTCCTGGTAGTTCTTTAACCCCAATATAAGGCCAGAGGCTGCTGCAAGTAGGAAACTTGTTTTAGGCTATCCTCAGAGGTGGAAGTGGGGAGCAGTGTGCTGGGGTTCTTCCTACAGGTTTAAGGGACCCTAGACCACCATGACCACGGATGCTAGCCAACCTAGTTCCCTAGGTTTCCTTCCACACCTTCTCCAAGGCAGGCCTCCTTTCATCATTTTTTTTTTTTTTTATCTCTGAGCTCTATGATGTTGTTTTTGTGTTTCTTAAAAAAAGCCCCGCATGTTTCCATTAACTGTACCATGTGTATTTTTCCCCATGCAATGCATATAGGACTGTGGGTACCAGCAAGGAAGCCTTCCCTCATTGGAATCTTGAATCGTCATCCAGATTCCCTCAGAAACCAATCACTTTAGGGTGAGTAAGTGTGTTTGTTTATATTCACCTTAGTAAGAATGATTAATTGACACATTTCTGGGACTTCATGTGTGTTTCTGAAAAAGTAAAAGCTGAAAAATGCTCAGTGCAAAAATACCAATGAGCTCCCTGTTGGCAATAGTTTGAAGACCCTCCTTACAGACTTTTCGACTTACACGTTTGGAGACTCTGGCTTGGGACCATAGAGATGCTCAGGGATGCCCATGGGAGAGGCAGATGAAATGGCAAGGAGCTCAGGAGGGCATCCCTCTATCCGTCAGCGTCCAGAGACTCCTTTACGCCTTAATTCATTCAAGAGCACTTTGGGGAAGAATTACCTTAGACATGGGCATGTGGGTGTGGAGCTCATCGGCTTTAGGACAAGTGGGAAAAGAGAAGCTACCTGGCCGCCTTCAGCCCGAAACCTCTATGAGCAGATTTCATACACAAATTTCCATCTCCAACTTCTTCTAAAAAGTCCCAAGACCTAGTCCCACTGGGGTCATCCTTCCACTCACCCCCTACTGAGGAATGTCCCCACCGTCAGCCTGACTTGGCCTCTTTTGTCTGTTTCTGCTGCATCTTCCTGACTGTCTCAGACCGGGCCACTTCTCTGCTGTGGGGGACCTGACTAACCCTTCTTGGAGTCTGAGGTCCTTGGCACTCCAGATAAAGTGGATGGGGACATTCTCCCAGAATTAGAAAATAATGGGAAATTGTGAAAATCAGAGCAGATTAGAGATCTAGCTTTGTTGGTGTAAAAGGATTAAAGTTAGACATAAGACACCATTTCCTGCAGCCACAATTGTGAAAGCATATGACGTAGAACCAAAGGAAAATTACCGAAGCCTTCTTGCCTAAAGCCTAAAGAATCTTCAGGAAGGGGAGGCAGCTGTCTGACTGATGACAGTGAAGTCTTGCCCTGGGGCAAACAGCATTCCTCCCAGTTCCTTTCATTCACAGGGATCTTACTCTAGGAGAAATGTTGAGCCATGAGGATGAGTGTTTGCATGGATTTCTTTCAAAACCACATGATCAAATTACCCTTCCTCCCTGGCTCCTTACATATTCTTTTCCTTTGTGCCCAGCTAAGAAAAATGCTAGAAGGGTTTTGTTTCTATCAAGAACAATGCGGTGCTGGTGTGGAGGAAGGGAGCTTTAGGGGACCAAAATGGAATAAGGGACAAGGCTGTGACCAAATGCCCTCACCAATAGACATTGAGCAGCAACAGAATTAAGCATCATCATAGAGCAATCTCCCTTGCTCCCTCACTCTCTCTCTTTCTGAAAGCAGGTTGCATTTTCATGACAGTACTCAGCTTAAGTGCTGAAAAAAATAACTTCATTAAAGGAAGGGATATAGGCTGACCTGGCAGCCACGTGCTTCAAGATATGACTATAATATGTTTCATGTGTGAGCTGGCCAGCATGTGGTTGGAAGAGGGTCAGAGGGACAGGGGAAGGTGTTGACAAAGCTTGAGGGCTGAATAAAGGGGTGAGCTCCGTGACCTGTGTAATAAAATAAGGGATACCTTGGGACAGCTTCCCAGGACACCAAATAGAAGACCGATGTTAGTGCAAAGAATTCAGTCTCTTTTGGGATAAGACTGGATTTTGACTATATACGAAGAAAAAAGAAAATAGCCACAGGAAAAAAAATAAAACACAGGAAGCAGAGAATGAGAATGTCTGCATGGGCGGGGCAGGACACGAATAGGGCTCATTAGTTCTAGGCCAACTGTCTCTACACTCTTGCCTCACTGAGATGTTTATAATGAGCTTGAGTGGCTACAGCCAGATACTTTGGTCTATATATGCTTTTCTTGTGATTCTTTTTTTTTTTTTTTCATCTTAGCTAAACAAATCACTGAGTGAAGTAGATAAAGCAAAAGGCAGAATAAGCACTTGCCAAGGGTACCGGGAACAACACTGGGCCTCCAAATACAATTGGGGAGAAGTTAGGGGAGCCTAGAAAGAAGTGATTTAGATTTCAACACATGCTATGTGCTATCCGGGTTTGAGACCTTTCTAAGAGTTGATCTGGGGCTGTGCCTGCTGGGTTGGCAGAGGCAAGTGAATGAGGCTCCTCAACAAGTCAGGACTACACGGCTAGAGCAGGTGAGCAGGTGAGGCCCTGCATACTTCCTGAGCCCGAGGAAGGTGGCATTCACTTTCAAAGTCCATTTATTATGCAATCACTGAAAGAGGGACCCAGAAATCTTTACTGATATGTCTAAACCACATAGATACTAATTGGGCAAGGCAAATGTTGAGTTTTTGTTCATAGAGAAGGTCTTTTCTGAGCCTATCACAAGGTAATGGATCTTTAGTCCTGAGAAATGCACTGAAAACTGTCCTTATAGGGCAGCGCCTGTGGCTCAAAGGAGTGGGGCACCAGCCCCATATGCCAGAGGTGGTGGGTTCAAATCCAGCCCTGGCCCAAAACTGCAAAACAAGCAAACAAAACTATCCTTATAATGTTTGGGGTCTCTTGTAGATCATGAGCTGGAAAGGCCGTAAGACTTGGGGTGCTTTAGTCTCTTCCAGAACAGGAAGGTCAGAACTTAAAAATTGCTCTGGACCCCAGATTTGGAAGTCGAGAACTCAAGGTAGAAGCTTTTGTCTTTCAACTTCCTGTAGGCTGAAGTCTAGATAAGAGGGGAATATGAAGCTCTCTCTGCTCATGGAGTCAAAGATCCTCGACTTCTCCTGATTTCCAAACCAGCACCCCTGCTCATCCTACAAATCACAGCAGATGTCTCAGAATGCATGAATCACCCCGGTAGACCTAGAAAAGAGAGAAGGAGATTCAGGAAATGTTGGTCCTCGTCAGAGCTGGTGCCATGAACTGAATGACCCCAAGCAGGGCCCTTCGCTGCTTCAGGTCCAGCTTCATCAGGAACATACAGAGGCTGGGATGGATGGTCTCCAGGCAACCTCTGGCCACAGTATTTTATAAGTCTGCGTTCTGTGACCCCTGTCTTCCTTGGAAGGCTCCTCGATCATTATCTTCATTACTTTTACCTTTGTTCATATTAATAACAGCATTTTATTATGATTCCTTAATATTAGTCTGGTTGGAGCACACACTTATGGTCAGGACAGCTGCCAGGCATGTTATAAGCAGTCACTGTTGAAAGAAAAATCGATGGGGGCTGGAGCAGCAGTCACTAAATGTTCCTACTCCCTGCTCCCAAGAGGTCTGACCTCAGCACTCAGCCAGATGAATTTTTCTCCTGAGTCCTTAAGTATGGAGTGAGCTCAGGCTATAGGAGGAGGGAGGCATGATTTTTTTCATTTTGGGAAAAAGTCACGTGTTCTACATTTGCTCAAGGGAGCTAACAGCTCCTTTTAACTTTGCACTTACACACTAATTTGGGGGGACGTTGGAGAGGCAGCATAGGGTAGTGGTTAAGAAGAACACAGGCGTTGGAGGCAGCATGTAGGATTTTATGTTCCCGTTCCTGCACTTGGGACCTGTGCATCCATGGAGAGGTCATTCATTTCTCTGTACCTCAGTTTTTCATCTTCAATCTGGGGATAATTTCAGGTGCTACTACACAGGGTTATTTTAAGGCTTGAGTGAGTTAATGAATGTTAGACCCAAGTTTGGCTCACTGTGAAAACTTAAGACATATTAACTATTTTGGTGATCTTCTTAACTGGTTTCTTATACAAATAATAGAACTGAGGTCCAAAAAAGAGAGAGACAGAGGGAGAGAGAGAAAAATGGCTTGACCCTGAGCATGTGGCCAGGGCGGTGAAGTTGGAAATGCTTAGTTTTCCTGACTCAGTGCTGGAGTTGAGCGTGGTGCTACCTCCCTGGGCTTCCCAGGACACGCTCCAAAGGTGCTTTCTTAAGTACATATTTTCTTTTTTTTTTTTTTTTTTTGAGACAGAGTCTCAAGCTGTCACCCTGGATAGAGCGCTGTGACACCACAGCTCACAGCAACCTCCAATTCCTGGGCTCCAGCGAGTCTCTTGCCTCCGCCTCCCAAGTAGCTGGGACCACAGGTGCCCACCACAGCACCCGGCCATTTTTTGGTTGCAGCCGTCATTGTTGTTTGGCGGACCCGGGCTGGATTCGAACCCGCCAGCTCAGGTGTACGTGGCTGGTGCCTTAGCCCGTTGAGCCACAGGTGCCGAGCCTTAAGTACATATTTTCTAATT
>CAUYON010063603.1:0-10808 GCA_963573935.1 Arctocebus calabarensis
TGGGCACTTGGGCTTCTTCCATGACTTAGCAATTATGAATTGAGCTGCAATAAACATTCAATATATCTTTGTTAAAATGTGATTTTTGATCTTCTGGATATATACGTAGGAGAGCGATTGTAGGATCAAATGGCAAGTCTATTTTTACATCTCTAAGTGTTCTCCAAACATCGTTCCAAAAGGAATGTATTAGTTTGCATTCCCACCAGCAATGCAGAAGTGTTCCCTTCTCTCCTCACACCAACATCTCTGGTTTGGGGATTTTATGATGTGGGCTACTCTTACTGGAGTTAGATGATAACTAACTCAAAACTACTCAAAGTAGTTTTGATTTGCATATCCCTGATGATTAAGAATGATAAGCAATTTTTCATGTGCCTGTCTTCTTCAGAGAAGTTTCTCTTCAAGTTCCTTGCCCACCCTGAGATGGAACCACACCTATGGTGTATCTTACAAGGGTATATGTGAAATTTACTAGGTGTAGAATGTAAATATCTGTATACATCAACTAAGAAAATGCCATGAAGGCTATGTTAACCATTTTGATGAAAACATTTCAAATCGTATCTAAAACCAGCACATTGTACCCCACGATTGCATTATGTACACAGTTAAGATTTATTAAAATATATATATATCTCAAGATGATGCTCATTGTCCCTACTCATTAGAGAAACGCAAATCAAAACCATTTGGAGAGATCACCTAACTAGTGAGATTAGCCCACATCACAAAGTCCCAAATCTGCAGATGCTGGTACGTATGTGGAGAGAAAGGAATACTTTTGCATTGCTGGTGAACTAATATAATCTTCATGGAAAGAAGTATGGACAATTCTCAAAGAATTAAAAATTGACCTTCCATTTGATCTCATAATCTCCTTACTAGGTATCTACCCAGAAGAACAAAAATCATTCTACCACAAAGACATTTACACTGGAATGTTTATTGCAGCTCAATTCAAAATTGCAGTGGAAGCAATGTAAGTGCCCATCAACCCATGGATGGATTAACAAACTGTGGTATATGTATACCATGGAATACTGTTCAGCCATAAGAAAAGATGGTGACTTTAATTCTTTTGTGTTTATCTGGATGAAGTTGAAACACATTCTTCTTAGTATAATGTCCCAAGAATGGAAAAAAGTACCGAGTGTACTCAATACTACTATGAAACTAATATATAAACAACTACATGCCCACATAAAAGAAAAAACACATGCATAGTCTAGCAAGGAGGAGGAGAAAGGAGAGGGGGAGGAAGGAGGTTGACTGGCAGGATCTCATCCAGTGTGTACAATGTGAGGGTGTTCAGCACACCCCCTGGGGGAGGCCTCAACTACAACATGAACTTTCCTTAGAAATGAAAACAATGTAACCTAAGGATTTGTACCCTCATATTAATCTGAAATAAAAAGATATCAAGATGAATTTTCAAATAACTATGCTGTGCAATACACATATGAGCACCTGTAATATTAGAAACCTGGAACCCTTGAAACAGGGAGTAATTCGTCATTTAAATATTTGATTATCAATATAAAAATAGAAGAACTTGAAGTTTAAATGAAGGAAGCTCAATAGCCTATAGATTTGAATTGAAACTCTCATTTATCTAAACTTTAAAAGAGTCAGCCTTGACTTTTAAAGGGCATGTTCTTGAAAAATTATGTCTGTTTAATATTACCAATTGCATCATGTTTCGACTGTCCTTTGTTAATTCTGGTATAAAAATGTCAAATATATTGTTGATCAAATTTTCTGTAAGTATAATTTGCTGTCATTTCAAATTTATTTTACAATGTTTTGGGCATAATGAGGAATGTAGATATTTGCATTGTTTTTGTCTAAGTTTATGAGAATGTTAGCCTATCAAAATGGTACAAGTTGTTTATTATAAGTTCAGTGAACACCCATAATTATGAAATGAATGTCAATGAATTTTTTTTTATTACAAATCACTTTTCTTCCATAATCCAGGATAAGTCTGAGATGTTTTCCACAGCTTAATGATTCAAAAAGGATCTGAATTTCCAAGGCTGTTGCTGTACAGATTGGTCTTCATACATAGGTGAGGGTGGAAGAGAAGATAATGGTGCTGCTACCGTGATGATTTTGTGTACTTTATGTGAAGTCAATTGTTTTAATCTTTTATATCTTTAATCTTTAAAAAACGGGCTTGAACTGCGTGAGTCCACTTACACATAGATTTTTTTTTCAACAAAATTTACACTAAGTGTGGCTGTCTCTCCTGTCTTCCCTTCCACCTCTTCCACCTTTTGGGCCTCTGCCACCCAAGACAGCAAGACAAGCCTTTCTCTTTCTTCCTACTCTTCCTCAGCTACTCAAGATGAAGAAGAGGATGAAGATTTGATGATACACTTCCACTAAAAGTAGGAAATATATTTTCCTTATGATTTTATTAATCAAATTTTCTTTTTTCTAGCTGATTTTATTATAAGAATTCAATATGTTTTTATACATAACATGCAAAATGTATTTTAATCTGCTTATGTAATTGATGAGGCTTCTGGTTAGCAGTAGGATATGAAGGTAAGTATTTGGGGAGTTAAAGTTTAATGTGAATTTTCAATTGTGTTGGAGGTTGGTGCCCCTAACCTCTGTATTATTCAAGAGTCAACAGCAATCAAAATTCCATTACTATGTTATCTTTTATATAGCACAGTATCACTTTCACCTGGATAATATCTTAATTTGTTACAGCTTCTATAACAAATAACATAGGCTGGGCGTCTTAAACAACAACAGAAATTACTTTCTCAAAATTCTGGAGGCTAGAGGTTCAAGACCAAGGAGTTAGAAAATGGATTTCTCCTGAGATCTCCTTTCTTGGATTGTAGATGACCCCTTACCCCTGTGTCTTTACATGGATTTGTCTGAGGATGTGTCTAAAGGATGTGGAAGTTCAATGTTGAATTGCAGGCTGTCATTTCAGGATGTGTCTGAGGGATGTGAAAGTTCAATGTTGAATTGCAGGTTGTCATCTGTTTAAAAAAGATCTTGAAATCATGAGTGCAGATGAAATCTCTGGAGCAGGAAAGGGCAAGGTCTAAGCTGAGCATGTGGGAGTTTAGTCTTAGCCTATTCCACAAAGGAATGATCCAAGAGGCTGACAGAGTATGTTGCTTTGAAGATTTGTCACCAGATATAAGAGATTCATACTGCTTAGGTATGAGCATCATTTTTACACAAAGAAAGCCAGCCTCAAAAAGATTTTATGATTGACTCCAAAGCCAATCAGCTATTAGAACACACAAGCAAAATTTGAATACTGTTTTGTTTTGCTTTAACTTTAAATTCCCCAGTATTTTTAGTCTGCCATCAGTTAAGATATCAAGCCAGGTGCCATTGCCATGGTGAGCACCTGCAGTTCCAATTCAGAGGCTGAGGTGGGAGAATAGCATAAGCCCTGGACTTTCACATCAGAGAACAACTTCAGCAACACAATGAGAATGCAGGAGGCTGAGACAAGAGAATCGCTTAAGCCCAAGAGCTGGAGGTTGCTGTGAGCTGTGATGCCACAGCACTCTACCTAGGGTGACATAGTAAGACTCTGTCTCAAAAAAGAAAAGAAAAATTGAATATACTTGTTGACATTTGTAGACCTACGGATTCCTGGATCTTGCTTACAGCTTACTAAGTGTTCTTTCCGTATCTTAAAAAATTTTAGAAGAAATATTGGTTCTTCTCTTGGAAAGAATGATAATGTTTGTGAAGGGATTTTCCCCAGGCTATGTAGCTAGTTAGCAGATTGGTCAACACGCACACTTTTCCTACAAAAGAATGCTTCTACACATCGAAGAAATGTTACCTAGTTATGAAGTGTTTTATTTGCTAAGGGTCATTACCATTCAAATTTATTGTTCACAGTTTATGAATTTCCTTATGAATAAGGATTATCAGTCTTAGTGATCTCCAATGATTCATCATTGATTAATTATATAAAGCCTATAAGAATTTGAAGATACCATGTAGAAATATCTTTGATAGACAAAGGGGTTTTGTGATATAAGCACTGTAACATTGGGATTTTCTCTCCCAGGGAAGATGTATAACTAAACAGAGACTACGGAAGGTGCATGGGTCCTTACTTTCTAGCACAAGTCTACACATTCCTGTTTGTTAACAAGTAGATAACTTCTGTAGCTGTCAGCTCCATTTTTCATTCAATTTCATTGCTTCAAAGGGACAAAGATCAACAGCTCAAAAAAGGAGGCTTTAGCACTCATTAATAAATCTTAAACTTTATATTATTTCATAATTATTGCTGTGTCTAGATTTCAACTGCGTGATTGAGAAAGCAATAGCGTTTATTATAACACAATGATTTCCAGTAGTTTTTAAGAGTTGAGTAGAACACATAAGATTTAATAGCAGTATTTATAGAAACATACTGCAATGTCTTATTTGAGAACTAATGAAGGCAATCCATGAAGTGAATTTAGAAAAAGAGAGAGAAAAGAGCCTTTCTCAATTTGACAGCTTACAGCTATAGCAATTTCAATCCTTTTTTATCAAAATGGATTCTTTTAAGTTTAATGAAGACTGTTTAAAAAAATGAGGTTTCATATTCATTCTCTTCTATCTTTCAGGGCCTTTATCATCAAACATTATGACTTTAATCTCCAGAATGCAGTAAGAATAAAATAACTGGAACATCAGTTCAGACGCAAGTTACAATTCGCAAGATAGGTCAAAATAATCTTTGTAATAGGTCATTACTTGAAATGCAGATTATAATTACTATTCAGCCATATGTAGAAATGAAACATTTTAAATCCATAAAATGATAGTTAAAACAATATCATCTCAGTACCATCCATTATAAATCCTGTATACTTGAAAAGACTCTGATAAACAATTCAACAAATATTTCTATCTCATATTTTTTCACAGTTATAAATGGAAATTAGAGTTTGCCAATCCACATACAGCTATATCCGATAAATCAAATCAATGTAGCTGGAAAATAAAATCATCTTGATAAATTACCTCCTAAATCAATCTAGTGGTAATATGAGTGCAGATTAAAAAGAAAACCCTCCAAAGTCCAAAAGATTCCTGTATCCTATAAAGCAAAAAGTCCTGGAATAGAAATCAAGAAGATGAAGATCTGTTTCCTGAATGTGTTTCAGTTACTCATGTGAGATAAGGAAAATCACTTCAGCTTCCTGAGTATCAGTTTCCCATTTGTCAGGTGAACAAAGTTAACTCAAGTTCCTGATGTCTAATTTGAAAGACCTTACACTCTTCAATTGTGATTTTTTTTTTTTTTAGTTTTATGAGTATAAAATTCTATGCATACCACAGACCTCACTGTGACCCAGGCAGGCACAAACCTCTGGAGCATCGGCTCATTGGAGGAAACTGATCAAAACTGTTACCACCAACTGGGTGTGACAGAGGGACAAAGTGGGGAAGAAGGCATCAACCTTCCCAGACTAATTTACTGGCTGGGGGGGATGCCCTCCTGAGCTCACAGAGCATCAAAGTGAACTATACAAGAGCTTCCAGCGGATCCCTGCTATCTAGTTGCCAGAGATGTTCTTTTTTTTCTCTTTTGTCTGAGTAATGTCTTGGTTATGTGAGGTTTTTCCTGATTCCATATAAAACGAAGTACTAGAGTTGGTGCCCATAGCTCAATGGTTGGAGTGCCAGCCCCGTGCACCGCAGTGGGGTTCAAACCTGGCCAGGGCCTGTGGCAGGGTACCTCTTTTTAGCCTTTGTCTCACCTAGTCTTCCTGGTCAGAGAATGTCCCTGTCTACCCTGAGTTTTTCCAGTGATCACAGTGAAAGTGCTGCCCATTGATTCAGCTTGAGAAGTCTGGAGTCTCTTCCTGGATCTTTTTCAAGGCGTCACAGACTTTACGCCATCTTAATACAGAATGGTGAAAATGGAAATAAACTTCCAAATCCCAGCTTTTATCCATTTCCCAGCTCCCGGGATGTCCCTATGTCCTCCTAACAGATCTCCCAGTACTTGCAGGTCACAGGATGACATCGCCTGCTGCAGAGACACCTGGAACCTCCAGGAGATGGAACAGCTGAAGAGGTACCCAGCTCACCGCGGAGCCTATTTCAGGATTTTCTAATTAATGTTTAATGGTCTGAGACCAGACATTATATGATTTCTATGCTTTTATATGTATTTTTTTCTTTCTTTCTTTCTTTTTTTTTTTTTTTTGTAGTTTTTGGCCAGGGCTGGGTTTAAACCCACCACCTCTGGTATATGGGGCCAGCGCCCTACTCATTGAGCCACAGGTGCTGCCCTGCTTTTTTATTTCTTAAGGTATCTTTTATGACTATCAGGGGGTCTGTCTTGGTGAATGTCCCATGTAAGTTTGAGAAAAATGTGCATTCTGCTATTTTTGGATAAAGTAGTTTATAGATGCCAATTATATCAAGCTGATTCATGGTGTTATTGACTTCACCCATGACCTTGCTGATTTTTTGCCTACTTGATCTGAGATCTGTCTATTTTTGATAGAGGAATGTTGAAGACTTCAACTAAAAGAGAGGATTTATTTATTTCCCCTTGCAGTTCAGTTTTTGCTTCATGTAGTTTCATGTATGGTAAATATTAGTATGTCTTCTTGGAGAATTGATCCTTTTATCATTATGGAATGTCTTTATTCCTGATAACTTTCCTTGCTTTTAAGTGTACTCTGTCTGAAATTATAACATAGGTATGTTTGCTTCCTTTAATAATAATTAGTGTTAGTGTATTATAATTTTCTCCATTTATAAATTTATTTGTTAGAGATGGAATCTTGCTTTGTCAACCTAGCTAGCGTGCAATGGCATTATCTTAGCCTGTGGCAACCTCAGACTCCTGCCTCAACCTCCGAAGTAGCTAAGACAACAAACATGCACTACCACAGCAGCTTTCTATTTTTTAGCTGCTGTTGCACAGGGTCTCACTCTTGCTCAGGCTGGTCTCAAATTCCTGATCTTCAAATGATCCTCCCACTCCAGCATCTCAAAATGCTAGGAATACAGGCATTAGCCACCATACTCAGCCCATTTATTTACTTCGAATTTTTATCTATCTTTATATTTAAGGGGGTTTCTTGTAGTCAACATAATAGTTGCATTTTCTTTTTTTACTCACTCTATAGATTCCTTTTAACTAGTAAGTTTAAACTATTGATGTTGAAAGTAATTATTGATAATATCTAATATATTATTACTCTTTTCTATTTGTTACCTTTGCTCTTTATCCCTATTTTTGTCTTCTACTCTTTTTTTGCCTTCTCTTGTTTTAACTGAGCATTTAATATTCTATTTTCTTTTCTTTCTTATCATCTTGGTTATACATTCTTTTCTTAAAATATTTTTTAGTGTTTGTCCTAGAGTTTGGCAAATACATTTACAACCCAATTCCAAATCATTTTCAAATAACATCCTTTCATAGGTAATGTGAGTAGCAAATATGTAGTAATAACAAAATGATCCTAATTTCTCTTTCCTATGTTTTGTACTATTACTGTCATTTATATCACTTATATATAAGCATACATGAGCATATATATAATATAGATAAATATGGGGTCTGATAATTAAATTTTCAAACTCATCCTAGAAAAAGTGTTACATACCTCATTACTGACTATTACTATGGTCACCTTTGAAGTGATACCAATGCTTAGTCCACCCTTCAAAGCAATTTTGGAACTTTTTTTGAAATGAAAATCAGAGCTATTGTTGTTCACAATAAATAATAAAAAATAATTAAATTTGCATTCACAACATGCAATAACAAGAATAAATGCCTCTCAGAAAGACCTTGCCATGCTTTAACATGAACAAGGTTGTGAG
The DNA here is from genome assembly GCA_963573935.1 of Arctocebus calabarensis. Classification (NCBI taxonomy): domain Eukaryota; kingdom Metazoa; phylum Chordata; class Mammalia; order Primates; family Lorisidae; genus Arctocebus; species Arctocebus calabarensis. The sequence continues at coordinate 7,840 of CAUYON010063603.1, forward strand.
ACACTGATACACTAAGGTTGCAAAACCTTACTGAGTTGTTTGTACAATGTTGTGAACATAAGCACATGGTGGCAAGTTTGCAAATTTAATCATATGACAACAGTGCAAAACAACAATCTGATGATCATTCTAGAAAAAGAGTTCCAAAAGTGCTTTTGTTGATCTTTTGAGTTACTCTTCCACACTACTTCATTTATTTCTGCTCTTGTATTTATTGTTTCCTCCCTTCTACCTTCTATCAACTTGTTTTTGTTTTCTAGCTGCTTGAGATGCAATTAGAGTTTATTTCAGATCTTTATTCTTTGTGATGTGGGTGTTTATGGCTATAAACTTCCCTCCTAGGACTGCTTTCACTATATGTTCTATTCCCATTTTCACTGGTCTCAAGACATGTTCGTTTTAATTTCTCTTTTAATTTCTTTTCCCACTGGATCTTTAATTTCCACATATATACAAATTTTCCAAAGTTCATCCTGTAATTAATTTCTAGTTTTATGCAAGAGAATCACCTAAACCCAGGAGTTGAAAGTTGCTGTGAGCTGTGTGACTCCACAGCACTCTACCGAGGGCGATAAAGTAAGACTCTGTCTCTACAAAAAAAAAAAAAAAAATTCTGGTTTTATACCAGTCATCAGAAAAACTACTAGGTATGATTTTAATCTTCTTAAATTTTTAGGACTTGCTTTTTGACCAAACATATGCTCCACGTGCCATTAACAAGAATGTGTATTTAGCATTTGTTGAATACAACTTTCTGCATATGTCTGTTAGGTCCATTGTTGAGTACAACTTTCCGCATATGTGTGTTAGGTTCATTTGATCTAACGTGTGGTTTAAGTCCTGTGTTTCCTGACTGATTCTCTGTCTGGATTGTTATATTCCTTGCTAAAAGTGGGATATTGATGCCCCCTACGATTATTGCTTTGCAGTCTATCTCTCCCCTGAGATGTATTAATATTTGTGTTATATAGGTAAATGTTCTGATGTTGGTTACATAAATACATACAATCATTATATTTGCTTGCTGAATTGAACTCTTAGTCATTATATAATGACCTTTTTGTTTCTAGTTAGAGATTTTTACTTTGAATCTATTTTATCTAGTGTAAGTATACCTGTTTCTTCTCTCTTCTTATTTCATTTGAATGGAAGATCTTTTTCCAGCCCTTCACTTTCAGTCTATGTGTATCCTGCAAATGGAGTCTCGTCTCTCATAGGTGCGACTATAATTAGATCTTGTTTTTTTTTAAATACATTTCATCCACCTTATGTCTTTTAATTGGATAATTTAATCCATTGCAGTAAAGGTAATTTCTGATAGGTAAGGACTCACTACTTTCATTTTGTTAGTTATTTTCAAGTTGTTTTGCACACTCTTTCTGTCTCTCTTGCTGTCTTTCTCTGTGGCTCAGTGATTTTTCTCTAATGGTATGTTTTGTTCCTTTTTTTATTTATTTTTTTATGTGACTACTATAGGTTTTTGCTTTTTGGTTATCATCTGGCTTAGAAAAATAACTGATAATCATAAAAAGCTTGTTTTAAGTGGATAACTACTTAAATTTGAATGCAAAAAATTTTCTCCATAGTTTTATTACACTCTTTCCTCATAATTTTTATTTTTGATGTCATAGTTTACATCTCTTTTTACTATATATCTTTTATCAAATTATAGTAGCTATTACCAGTTTAGCTGTTTTGTTTTTAAGCTTCACACTAAAGATGTAAGTGACTTATACATCACCGTTAGAGGATTAGATTATTGTGAATTGAACAGTGTATTTATTTTTAGTAAGGAGCTTTATACTTTTCAGATGTTTCCGTGTACCTCATTAGCATCATTTTCCTTCAGCTTGAAAAATTACCTTCAGGTTTTTGTATTTTTTTTAAATAGATCTGGAGTTGATGAACTCTCTTTTGTTTCTCTGGGAAAACCTTATCTCCACTTCATTTCTGATAGATAACTTTGCTGAGCATAATATTCTTGGTTGCCATTCTTTTTTTCTTCAGCACGTTGACTGTATCATGCCACTCTTTCCTGATCTGTTTCTGCTGAGAGGTATACTGGTAGGCATATTAGAACTTCCTTATATATTCTTTTATTTTAGGGCAATCTTAATTAGATTAAATCTGATTCAAATCCTTTGACTTTTCTATACTGGATATTTACATCTTTTGCTAGGTTTGGAATGTTTTCTACTACTATTTCTTTAAATAAACTCTCACCCTGCTATCTTTCTCTTTTTCTTTTTTATATATATATGTGTTTATTAGGTTTTCACTTTTTGCCTTCACAGAATTAAAAAGGCTAAAATTTAATAACAATAATGTTTAAGATAAGGACTAGAAACAGAAATCCTGTAAAGAATGAATGAAGATAAATACATTCAGAAAAGAAGTCAGACAATTGCTGCATCGAAATATTAAGCAATAATAATAATAATGCAAAGAAAGTAACATTCACATTGGCAGATAAGAGTATGTCTATTATAGAATGCTTTGACTCTAAGGCTCAGTATGGAGTCATCAGTTAACTTCTTATTTTTTTTTCTAAAATCTCAAAAAATAGACAACTAATAGTTATAAATAAAAGTAAAAGATAATTTCAAAAAACAGATCATGCCAAATCTTGTAGGAAATAGAAAAATAAGAAATACTTCAAAATCATTCTACTTAATCTGAATACATCTGATATTAAAATCAGGAGAAAATAGACTCCTGAAGATGGTGGCTGAGTAACAGCTTCCTTGCAACTGGGCATGGTGAGACTGGGGAGAGAAGACTTCAGGCATCTCTGGCTGGCGGGATCTGCCCAGAAACATCCCTTTGGGGATGCAGGGAGACAGCGTGAGACTTCTGGACCCCCTGAGGAAGGCAAAAGTGGTGGAGATCTGGCAAGTGGTTGCGTGTGTTCGTTCAGTCTAATCCTGCTGGCAGTTGTGGGTGTAGCAGCAGAAAGACTGCAAGCTGGA
>CAUYON010063604.1:0-33811 GCA_963573935.1 Arctocebus calabarensis
GCCTGTAGTCCCAGCTACTTGGGAGGCGGAGGCAGGAGACTCGCTTGAGCCCAGGAATTGGAGGTTGCTGTGAGCTGCAATGCCACGGCACTCTATCCAGGGTGACAGCTTGAGGCTCTGTCTCAAAAAAAAAAAAAAGAATAAACTGGGCATGTCACCATACTGTGCCGATTTTACAATGTCTTAGTGTTTGATTTGAGTTTTTGTTTTGTATCCTAATATTATTAAAATAGCCGCTATGCCTTTCATTATTTAATATATTTTTATAGAGAACCAACGGTGCCATCTTCAGGATCAAGCAACTTTTTTGATCTTTTCTTTCCAAGTGTAATTTTGTTCTGCATTAGGGGTCAGCCATTATTTTCTGTAAATAATGTGACTTTGCAGGCCATAATGGTTTCTGTCCCAGCTACTCAATTTTATCCTTACAGCACTAAGGCATTCATAATGGCAACATATGAACAAATGAATGTTGCTGGGTTTCAATAAAACTTTATCATTGAACATTATTTATGATATTACTTAACTATATCAAAATCCCACTTTGTACATAAACTAAAATCCAGCTAAAGATTTAAATCCAGTATGGTATATGTGAATGTTCATATAATTTTTTTTTTTTTTTAAAGAGACAGAGTCTCACTCTATTGCCCAGGGTAGAGTGCCATGGCATCATAACAATGGCAGCCTCAAACTCTTAGGCTCAAGAGATCCTCTTGCCTCGGCCTAGTGAGTAGCTGGGACTACAGGTGCCAGCTACAACACCTGTCTGATTTTTCTATTTTTAATAGAGATGGGGTCTCACTCTTGCTCAGGCTGGTCTCAAACTCCTGAACTTAAGCAGACCACCTGAGTACTAGGATTACAGGCATGAGCCACTGTGCACAGCATTAATGTTCATTTGTCACTAAGTAGTCTTTTGATAGTTTTAAAATTATAAAACCTACTCTTAGCTTGCAGGCCATCATTTACTGACCCCTGTTCTATTTGATCAACTCTTTGACAGTGAAATAGAAGCATATTCAGGAGCCTGTACTCGTACAGCTCATGTCACTGGTCGAAGGTTAGGAAGTATTGAAGAGAAACAGTGTACTCTGGCACCTGCTAGGTGAAACCACACAGCCCCTATCTTTTTTTGCCAGTCTGTGTACCTGACTTTGTGATTTTTGTCTGAGTTTCTCAGTGCTGGTTGATAATCCTCCTTCTCTCAGATTTCTCTCCTTTCCCACATGGAGACTGTGTCAAATATTCTGTGTGCTCAGAACTCCAGCCTTGTTCACCTCTTTCCTTATCTCATGCCCAACATTTGTCCTAGTCTCTTAGCGTACCCAGAACACTGAAACCACGAAGAACTGCATTTCCTGCCTCCAACCAGCAAGCCGAACTGCACATAAAGCTGTTCATTCTTTCTACTTGCCCTCTTGTTGAGGTGTAGTTGTGCTGTTGGATATATAAATCCTGTATTGTATCCTTTCTCTTGCTAATATGGTCCCATTTGCTTGGTTATCCTGGGATTTCTCATAAATTCTAATTTGTTGATTTCCTTATTTTGTTTTCCAGCTTTGTTGTGAGTTTATTCATCATGCCTTTCATATCATTTTAAAGAATGTGGTATGGGCTAGGAGAAATGGTGTGTTTTCTGTTCTGCCTAATCCAGTCTTCTTCATGCCATTTATTTCACCCTTCAGGTACCTATTTCTGTGCTTACTTTCCTAACATTGATGCTGTGTAGAGTCTTGCCTTAGGTGCTCTTCTTTAGTGCACTACCTTATCTTGAACCTTCAGTTACCTGCTTTATCCTAAAAGGTGCCAAATAGGTATTTCTAGCCTATATTTTTCTCTTACACTTATTTAAATGATCATATACCTATTGGTTATCTTTAATGTCAAAACTACTCTTCCCCCTACATTGCTTTATCTTGTTTAATGATACCACCATCCCTTGGTTGCTCTAGTGAAGAATTTTAGCATTATTATAGAAATTTCACTCAATGCTGTTGATTCAGCCTTCTGAATATCTCTCCATTCTCATTGCTAATTCATGGCACAGCTCTCTTATTAACCCCCCCGCCCCCGTCACACACACTCCTTCCATCTCTAAATTCTCCTTCACACTGATTCCTTGATTCATCTTTCTAAAAGGTAAATCTTCTCTACTAGTGAATCCTTCTGTGATTGCTCATTTGCCATCAACAAAATGTCCAAAAAAGCCTATCATTTTTCCTTGTTATTCCTTTCTCAACCTAGCCTGAATTAAGTTAATTTCCCCTTGTGTGCCATGCACTTTTCCTTATAGCCTTGAAATATGCTATCAGGGACACTTCCCTTTCTTCCTCAACTCAGCATTCTTGGGCCTCTCCTTGAGGAGCACATCTTTTGAAGCCTGGATTAATCTTTACTCTGAAGATCTCCACTTGGAGTCGTTTACCTGTACCCTATCCTGAAAACTCACAGGGCAGAAACTGTATAAAACTTTGCTCCTAGAAGAGAGAGATTTCATACCATGACCATTGGATTGAGTGGGTTTTCTTATGTTCTTTTAAGTTAAAGTTAGCTTTCCAGTCTCTATGTTAACAGATTCTGGATAGTAGCCGGTGTCCTTGATAAGTGAGAGTTCTTGTCACTTTTGCCCAACATGGTTGAGACTACCTATTACCCTCAACTGAAACAAGACATTTAGAGAACCCAGTTGTGAGCAGCAGCCCATATCCTTTAGTTTTGACCACCTTTTCCAGTTTCCAGAATATTTCCTTCTTACATTTTTTAGAGAAGGAAAATTTTTATTTTGACTGTTCTATATTTTTTCCTCAAATGTAAGCAGCATTAGTTGCCTTTTTTCCTCGGATATAGACAGTATCAGATGCCAAAAGCTATCCCATGTGTTTCTGTCATTTGACTCTGAAGGAACTCTTTGAAAAGAGGTGCACTGAAATGCATGCTTTGAATTTGGCAATTTATTGTCTTTAATCTTAAATTCCTTTGGATAGGAATTTAATTTGTGCCTACTAAAATGGAGTATAATTGAATACCCTACCTAGAAGCTTGCATATGATCTCCTGACAAGTGTCTAGGCCAGTGGTTCTCAACCTTCCTAATGTTGCAGCCCTTAAATGTAGTTCCTGTGGGTCATGACCCATAGGTTGAGAACTGCTGGTCTAGGCAGCTCAGCTGCCTTTAATCATTGGATCAAGAGACCATAACACACATCTTATCTGGGAAAAATAAATCATTATATAGTTACTTTTTGCCTCCAAAAAACAGTAATGTTTTTACAGAAATAATTTACAAACTTTACAGAAATAATTTAACTTGAGAAAGTATTGCTTCTGAGGGGAGAAAAATTAGAAAAAAAGAAAGGGGAAAAAATTCTACATACTGTGCTTTAGAACCAAATGTTAGCTCTATTCAGAAATAGGAGTTATAGCCAGGCGTTGTGGTGGGTGCCTGTAGTCCCAGCTACTCATGAGGCTGAGGGAAGAGAATCACTGGCCCAAGAGTTTGAGGTTGCTGTGAGTTGTGATGGCATGGCACTCTACCCAGGGCAACAGCTTGAGACTCTGTCTCAAAAAAAAAAAAAAGAAAAAGGAGTTAGTGTCTGTTATTCTTGGCTCCTTTCCAGAAGTTGAGCCTCAAGGATAGTGGAGTCTGGAAAAGAAGGGTTTTTGTTTTTATTTTTAATTTTGTTGGCAAGGAAAAAGATAAACGAGAAACACTAGAAAATTATATATTCTTCTCCCATAGTATTCATTTGACTCTTACTTTAAAAACTATTTTGAGTTTATCATAAAACTTTGAAAAACATTTGTCACTTTTATTTTCTAAGTGTTTTTCTTCCATACAGGAACTTTGCATTGATGGCGACTAATTTGTGTGTTTTTCTTTTTTTTCTTTTTTTCTTTTTGCATGCTGTCCCCTATGTTGGAACTCTCAATAGAGAGTAAGTTGGTTCAATATTTGTTGGAAACCTAACTTTACTGCATGACTGTGAAATTAACCCTTTTTCTCTATTTTTCTCTCCCAAAGAGTTCATGCAGTGTTGGACCCTTTGCAATCCACGAAGTGCTATTTGCAGTTATGCAAACTGTCATTCTGTTTGGAGATGTGCTTTTTAATCTACTAATTAACCTAATTTGATTATGTTCTTCTGTATTTGATGACTGGCACACCTAAACTATAAGGGAGGGTTAAGAAAAAGCTGCTTCAATTGTAATAGCTTAAATATTTAATTCTTTCCCAACAAATTACTGTTGTGAGATATGTTGATTCCATTGAAAGTTGCTTCTACTGAATTATTTTTAAATGATTCCCAAGTTTCACAATTATTAAAAAAATTTAGCCCCTACCTTCTTACTTGTACTTTCTCATTCTATTAATGTCATTCAATAAAAGCAAATGGGGTGAGTTATAGATCAGTGATTCTCAACTTTCTCTTCTGAAATAAAGTGGTTATCACTAGTGTTATCCTAGAATTATATTAGCATATCCACTTTCCATTTTCTTTAATCATAGATAAGGAAGCCTCACTGATAATATAGTCAAATAACATATATTTTGTATGTTATATGTATTATATGCTGTGTTTTTACAATAAAGTCAGCTAAAGATAACAAAATGTTATTAAGAAAATATGACAATATATTTACTATTCTTTAATTAGAACTAAAGCATCATACAGGTCTTCATTTTTGTCATCTTCATGTTGAGTAGGCAGAGGAAAAGGAGGAAGAGGAATTGGTCTTGCTATCTCAGGGGTGGCAGAGATGAAATAAAATCCACATATAAATGGACCCACACAGTTCAAACTTGTGTTGTTCAAGGGTCATCTATATGATCATTTAGCAAGTACCATTGATAGGATATAAGTATTTTTGAAAGATAATAGTAGAATTCTATATGTTGAGTACAATAAATAACACATCTACATTTTAATTCAGCTATTCACATTATGTCTAACCAAATTAGGGTACTTAGAGAAATCTTCTTAAAGAAAATTTCAGTTCAGATCTTGACAGGAACATAAGCTTTGGATATGCCAGTATGAGAAGAAAGGGCCTCCTGGAAATGGTAGCATGAGTCCAAAAAAAGGAAGGGAGATGTCAGAGAGTTTATAGGAAATAAAAAGAAGTTAATCTTGGCTAGAATGAAAGAAAGGTCTTCCCTTGCATTGAATGAAAAGGGTTGGCTACTGATTATAGGGTAAATTTTCACTTAAGAGAAAATTCTTAAATTCATTGAACAACTTTTTATTTGGTCCTCAGCCTGTGATAACTTTGTCATTCTAATTAGTGATACAAGACTATTTAAAAATATATTCTTTATTCTCAAGTGGTATATGTTCCAGATGGGAAGATAGTATTAACAGAAAAAAAGTTAAATACTATCACAAATATCTAGTCCCATTATTAGTTCCAAGTCCAGAAAATCAGTGGCTAGTCTATTATTTAAAGTAGTCCAAGAAGCTTCTTGGCTGAGACTTGAGGGGCACCACATACTGTGTGTGTAAATGAGTGGAGTAGTGGTATGGTAGGAAATGAAGGAGGTATGTGAGATGTGTTTAGGGATAAGGAGTGTATGTTGCCAGATAGTCCAAGATCAGTTTGGAGTTAGTTTCCTAAGGATTTGAGGCTTCTATCTTATCTTATAGACAGTAATGATATTAAAGGATTTTATTTCTGTCAAGAAAGCTCTACCACAGTCTGATGGTGAAAAAGACACATGAGTTGGCAAATTACAGCCTGTAGGCCAAATTTGCTCTACTGCCTGTTTTTGTAAATACAGTTGTGTTGGATCATAGCCATGATCATTTTTCCATGTAGTATCTAAGGCTGTGCTACAAGGACAAAGTTGAGTAGTTACAATAAAGACTGCTTGGCTTGCAAAGCCTGTGATATTTACTACCTATCTGTCATGTTACAGAAATAGGTTGCTGACCCCTGGTATGCAAGAAATATAAAGACTGAAGTCAGGCTACTACAGAAATTCAGACCTTAGGTCAAAAGTTTTAGTGCTGATAAGGACAGTATGATAAACAGATCTGGGGAAGGCCAAAAGCTATTTTAGAGATTCCAGTGCTTCATAGGATAGATCATAGAGATCTTGTCAAAGAGGTCACACTTAAGATGAAAAAAGAGTCAAGATAAAGACATTTCAGATGCAAAAGGAGAATTGCTGTCAAGCAGAAAGGAGTAAAATAATAAGAGGAAGGCAGTGTCGAGCTACAGAATAGCCAAACATACTTAGGAAAAAGCCATTATACGCCACAGTTAGAAAATAATTGGTAGGAGCAATAAGATGGAAACCAATGCACCTGTAAGCAAAGTAGAGCATAACAGTAAAGCTATGAGTAATAGAAGAGACTATATATTAGAGACCATGAGGACAAACTATAGAGACTGGCCTTAAAAATGAATAAAATCACTTCCTTCTTGGAGAAATGATTATCAGAAGGATAGGAATAGAGGAAATCAAAGTGAAGGTAAAGTCGTTGGAGAATTAGATGTGGAATGACAGTACAGACGAAGTAGGTCATACAGTAATGGAGTTGGTGTAGAACACAACTGAAAGTGACTTCTCTTCAAGTCCTGGCCTACCCATTGACCAGCTGTGAAATATTGGGCAAATCATTTAATTTTCTGGTTCTCTGTTTCCTTATCCATAAAATAGAAGAGTTAACTTAGGCATTCTAATATGTATTATTTTAAGAGAGGATTTTCATAAGGGAAAAAGTTGGAATCTTCAGGATAGGCAAGAGTTGAAATTAGGGTAAAAGTAAACTAAAGAATGAGAGAGAGTAGGGGTGCTAGTAAGCCAGGTATGGGGGAGAGGGAAGAAACCATGGTTTGTAGAGTTTGCCTATTTCTGAGCTGTAAATACTCCTAAACCATGGCTGATTCCAAGCTACTAATCACCTCATGAAATTTCTGAATATTTAATAATCAACTCTTGATGCAGGTACAAACTGACTCCAGCAAAACAATGACAGATTTTCCAGGTAGCAGTAAGAATAAGTACCTCTGAGATTTGCATACTTGTCATAGACTAGGTCTAGTGACATTCCTTCACAGTATCCTGAGCATCTAGGACAGGGCCAGAGACAGTTAAATGAAGCAGTCAGCCAAGTTTGAGCGTGGTTAGAAAAGAGAAGAGAAGCTAAAGGAATCTACATTGTGAAAATAGAAGAAAATAAGAGAAGCCAAGTTTGAGGGTGGTTAGAAAAGAGAAGAGAAGCTAAAGGAATCTACATTGTGAGTGTGAACAGTCTTCTGGAAGATACTGCCTGAGGACCAGGGATTATTAAAAAATTTAAAGAAGTCATAGTTTCTGTTTTTACAATATAGAACTTAAGCAAATAACTAAAATTTATTTTTTTGGTTTTTGTTTTATTTTATTTTTGAGACAAGTCTCACTTGACGTCTTACAGCAACCTCAATCTCTTGGTTTCAAGTGATCCTTTTGCCTCAGCCTCCCAAGTAGCTGTGACTATAGGAGCCCACTACAACACCTGGCTATTTTTTAGAGAAGGGTGTCTCACTCTGGCTCAGGCTGGTCTTGAACCTGTGAGCTCAAACAATCCAGCTGCCTCAGCCTCCCAAGTGCTGGGATTATAGGTGTGAGCCACCACACCTGGCCTATGTTTTTTGTTTTTATCTCAGATTCAAATATTAAAACTTAGTAGTGATTCTGATTGAGAAAAATCCTTCATTTCTTACATAAGAGAAAAACAGTTCATTTAAAACTGTATAAGGGAAATTCAAGAAACAAAATATACATTGAAAGCAAAAACCTCAATTCTCAAGTTGGCACAGCTACTTTTTGAGATTATTAACTATTTTTAAAACCATGGTATTTATTTATGAGGTTATAATTTGTATCATAATATGGCATGGTTGACAGTTTTAAAGAGGCTTTTACTTTTTACCTACAAATAAATTTTAATTGTCCAGTATGGTGTTGAATTTCTACTTGTAAAGACATACCTTATTATAGGTCACTTGTCATGAGTATTTTAATACAATATATTATTTATGACCATGAGCTTCCTTTCATAAATATTTTTTTCATCTTAAAAAAATTTTTAAGCTAGTAGATTAATATTAGAAGCAAGTATAAGATTTGTCAGTAGAAATGGAAACTAATATGCCATCCAGGACTTTTTCTTAAATCACTGAAATTTAGAAGTAGACATTTACTGTGGGCTTATTGTATTTTAGATGTAGTTGTAGCTCTCCCAGTGATTTAAAATTATTTGGGGGGCAGTTTTAGTAAATAAGATATCTCATACCAAAATATTTTTGACAGTTGTCATTTTGAGAAATCTGAGGATTCTGATTATCCCATTATGCCAGATAAATTTTATACTCTTAAAGTAACTCTCAGTATAGTGGTCCTGTGGTTTATTAAGTACCACTCTTCCAAAATGCTGAAGAGTCAGTGAGACTATACGTAGTTATTTGTCTCTAGTTTACATAGAGTGGATTTCATTTTAACCAGCTGTGGCATCATTGATAACATTAGGTGTGCCAGCCATTATGGCCAAACTTTCTTTACCAAGTGATGCTGCATGGAATAGCTAATTGTTGAACTTCAACAGAAGTTGGATAACAGTTCAAATGTACTCTTGTATCACAGAGTCCAATGAAAAGCAAGAGAGATTGTTTTTCCGCTTGGCTGCCAATCGCTGTGCCTCTGATTCCTGTATTCCTTTCTATTTTAGTTTTGAAATGAGCATAGAGGTCAATATTTCCTTCTTTTTTCCTCCTTCTTCTCCCCCTTCATCAACTTTAGGTGTTCAGCATGTTTTTGGAGACTCTAGTGGATTTCATACAAGTCCACAAAGATGATCTTCAAGATTGGTTGTTTGTACTGCTGACACAACTACTAAAAAAAATGGGTGCTGATTTGCTTGGATCCGTTCAGGCAAAAGTTCAGAAAGCCCTTGATGTTACAAGGTAAAATGCTTCTCACATTATTTCAAGTTTACCTGACAGTAATTAGGAGTAATTAGTTTTCTGTATTAAAAGTTCAGATTTCTTAAGTCCTTTTAAACAATTTAGACTGTATGGGCTCTATTTGAAAATTATTCCTCATAGCCCATTCACTTTATATGTTTAGTGCAATATTGCTCTTTAGGTTAAACTGTGCATTTCTTTTGTAAAAATTTTATTAATATTAGTTGAATAATTCAAAGTGGTGTTTTATTTTAATTAAGCTATATCTACATAATAAGATATAATGTAAAATTCTATCTGCTCTAATGTAAAATAAAAATAAAATTATTTCTATCTAATGTAAAAATAAAATTATTTTCTACATTTTGAAAGACTGTTTTATTATACATTTAAATATTCAAAATCTCTTTTCAGAAGATTTTGAACCAATGATATATTTTTACTTTCTTGTGTAGATTGTTGAAGTGACTTATTTCAAATACCCATTTACTAAGTTGAGGTGAGTCTAGAATTCAGATTTTAGGTGTGGGGAAACATTTCTAAGAATGTTGAACTTTTTACTGAATATGTTTTTCTAATTATCAAATAAATCTGTAGTTAAGGCAAGGTAGACTATAATGTATTATAATGTCACTTTTTAACCCTATCGTGGGTATAAATTCAAATGTTCATGTTTTTCTGGGAATGCTTTTATTATATACTCTATCATATAAACTACACCATTTACAGATAACTATTTCATGCATGCTATTTGAATATGTTTTGCTATTAAGCATAGTCTTTTTGCTATTTCATGCTTGCTTGTTGACTTAATTTTTTGTTTTGTTTTGCTTTGCTTTTATTTCAGAGAATCTTTTCCAAATGATCTTCAGTTCAATATTTTAATGAGATTTACAGTTGATCAGACTCAAACACCAAGCTTGAAGGTAAAAGTTTGAGATCTGTTAAGGTCATTGTCAAGGAATTGAAGTATTTTATTGATAAAGTTATGTTGATGTTTGTATTTCTGTCACATGAGAAGCTGTTCAATCTGTGGGTTTTGTTTTTATAAACTTTCAGACAGTCAAGCCAGCACTTCGGGACCAGCTTCACTCTTTTTGGAGCTATAAGGTTTTTTTTGTTTTTGTTCATCTGCATTGTTTCTTTTCTTAACTCTCTCTGCAGTGTTTCAGATAATGTTTGTATGCATCCACATTCAACTACTAACCTTTGTAAGCCTTTTACGCATGCACATATTTTATTTCAAATATTATTTAAATGTCAGACTTTCTTTTGGAGAAATTTAATGGGGATACACATTAAGAACGCATTACAAGTATGGCCATCTAACCCTGAGCTGGTAATGCAAACTTGCTCTATAAAGTCTTATCTAATTCTATGTTTGTGATTTCCCAATACTTTTTCTTGTTTTTAATTTTAGGAGTTTTAATAGATATTTTAGGTAAAATGTCAGTTTTAGCTATGTATATATTTTAGTAAGCAAAATTTTGTAAGTTTAATCTCAGTGCTATTGTTCAGTTCTTCTTAACTGACATAATAATTTTCTCTGTTTTTGCAATGTGATATTTCTGAGTGTGCATAAAATTTGGAAATAGGATTAACTTTCTGAATTGTTTCTTTGCACACATTTTCCAGCTGACATGAAAACTGGTTGGGTTTCAATTTGTGATTTAAAATGATTATTAAATTTAACATAAAGAGAAAACAATTTAATATGTAATAAAAGAAAAGCCCTGAATTCTTTACTAAAGAAGTTTTTTAGTGAGTTTTATTAAATGAGATTAAAGTCAGGGAAATAACAAGCATATGTGCTTATGTAAGTCCTATAGTTTTCTGCTCTCTTCTGCACGAAATGTATTTCCATAAGCGTTACTGCTCAGGATTAATTTTTCTCTTAAGTTTTTTTAAATGCAGTTGTGCCTCAGAGTCACAATTATGTTTGTCTCCAGGATTGACTTTTATTTAATGTAATTTTGTTTTCTGAGAGCTGCTTTGTGAAAAGGGTTTCATCTGTTTTGATTTTACAGAGTGACCTGCAGAAGAATAATTTACTTGCTATTATTGATAACATTTTTGAACTTGTTTTATGTCCAAGGCATTTGCTAGATATTCTTGGGAATGCAAAACTTACAATTTTTATCATCATTATCAATAATAAATGATAAGCTTTCATCATACCCATAATGAAAGTTATGATGTAGGTACTTATGGTGATATTTAAGCACTATTAAAAATGAATGTAAAATATATCATATAGGCATCAGTGCAACTGAAGGTCTAAACCAGTGGTTCTCACCCTTCCTAATGCCATGACCCTTTAATATAATTCCTGTGGATCGTGACCCACAGATTGAGAAGCAATGGTCTAAACCAACTTAACAAATAAGAGTTTTGGGTCTTTGTATAAAATTTTACACCTCTCACATAATATTTTGTGATTAAATGTCAAAAAAGAATCAGTGATAAAAATGGCAAAACAATGTTTATTTTTTTAATTAGTAATATTTTCATAATAAGTATAATTTTCGTTGGTCTCTTTTTCTGGGTTTCACAAACATATTGAAGAAATACACATGCCTTAGCAACTGGATTGTTTTTTCTTCTCTGGAAAAGAGTGCATGTCTGCATTATTAAAATTATAGACTATGTATAACCTTGTAAAATACCATACATTCAAATGATTACATTAACCATTTGTGGTTATTTGGTCTATAGGTAATCCCCCAGATTATGAATAAGATAGGTTCTGTAGGTTTTTTCTTAAGTTGAATTTGTATGTAAGTTGGAAAAGGTGTATTTGCCTATTTCTTATAATAGCCTCCATTCATTAGCAGGAGTTATGTGTCAGTCAAATGTTGTAACTCAAGGGCTTAATGTAAATAGCCTCCATTCATAAGTGCAAGTTGTACGTAAATCAAATGTTTATAACTCAGGGACTGCCTGTATTATTATAGTAAACATGCCTATTCTGTGAAACCTTTTAAAATTTTGCATAAAATTTGCAAGTATAAATAAATTTATTCAGTTATCAATGATGACAAAAACCCACTAATGTTCTTTTTTTATTTCATATGGTCACCCTTCAGCTAGTCACATTGTTAGAAGCTGGCATGGCATCAACAATTCAGAATATTGTGTGCTGGCATAATTTAGTTTTGCCTGTTACTGCAAAACTAACAGAGGTCTCTTTTCTTATCCATTACACATTTCTGAGAGCTAATAGATTAACTTTTGGTTTTTGTAATACATTTATTTAAATTGTAGTAACTTTTTTAATTGAAGAAAAATTACACATCTTTGTGGTGTGCAACATGATGTTTAGAGAGATATATACATTGTGAAATGACTAAATTAAGCTATTTAACATTTTTATTACCTCACATGCTAACCATTTTTTTGTGGTCAGAACATAAAATCCACTCCCTTAACAATTTTCAAACTGTACAAATTATTAACTGTAGCCTCCATCATGTATAATAGATCTCATGAATCTATTCCTCTAACTAAAAGTATTCCCTAATTTCCCCACCCCTCAGCCTTTGCTAACTGCCATTTTACTTTCTGTTTCTACTTGTATTTGTCTATCTACCCCTCACTTATTTCACTTAACATATTATCCTCCTCAGATTCAACCACATTATCACAATTGTGTATATATACCCCATTTTCTTTATCCATTCATCCATTGATGGGAATTTAGATTAATTTCATATTTTTCCTATTGTGAATAGTGCTTCAGTAAACATGGAAGTAAAAATATAATAAAATAGTTCCATTTATAATTTTTGAGGAACTTTCATGCTCTTTTCCATAATGGCTATACCAATTTACATTCCCGCTAACAGTGGACAAAGGTTCCCTTTCTCCACACCCTCACCAGCACTCATTATCTCTGATCTTTTTACTATCAGGTTATTAAGTATGAAATGTCTGATTTCCTTATGTTCTGAGTTTGACAATTGATGCCTCTGACATTTCACTTTGACACTTTTAAGAATTTTTTTTTTCCACAGTAAAGGTACATTCATTCTTTCAAATGCATAATTTGCCTTGCAATTATCTTTCAAATTGTTTTTAGAGCAATTTTTGTGAAACCATGGATAAGTCAAAAATTCATGTTATTTTCCAATATGAGTTCCATTGTGGAATCAGTGCAGCACAGACTGCTCAAAATATCAACAAAGTGTTTGTGAAGCATGGAACTAGGAAGGATGTGGCTAATGAATGTACAGCACATAGATGGTTTGAGAAGTTCCTTTCTGGTGATTTTAATCTTGAATCTGAACATTGTGGTTGACAAGAAACCAAGGTGGATAATGTTGAGCTGAAAGCTGTAGTGGAAGCAAATCCATCTCAGCCTATGTGAATTAGCAGCAAGGTTTGACGTTACTATTGCAACAATATTGGACCATTTGAAACAAATCAGCAAGATAAAGAAGCTGGATAGATGGGTTCCATGTGAATTAAACAAGCCTTAGAAAAGCCATCCTCTCAAAGGTTGCATGTCTTTGCTGTCATGACATAAAGGTGAACCATTTCTATACCATATTGTTACATGTGATGAAAAAATGGATTATTTTGACAATTCCAAGTGTTCAGCAATGGTTTGATAGGGATGAAGTGCCAAAACATAGTCTAAAACCAAATATTTATCAAAGAAAAGGTAATGGTGTCTATTTTGTGGTCCAGTGCTAGTATTATCCACTGCAGCTCCATAAAACCTGGTCAATCAAGGATAATGGATGTCTACTGCCACCATTATATGAAATGATGAGGATGCCTGGGATTAAGTAGCCAACATTAGTCAATAGAGACAGGCTAATACTCTTGCAAAGCAATGTTCAACCACATATTGCACAAACACTGGTCAAACTACAAAAGCTGAACTTAGAAACTCTCTGTCGTCCACCATATTCACCAGACTTTGCACCACTATCTCCCAGGCTTTGGACCAATTCTTGCAAGGAAAAATACTCAATTCTCAATAAGCTATGGAAGACACCTTTCGTGATTTCATCACCACTCACTTTCTAGCCTTCTTCACTGCTGGCATAAACAAGCTACCATTAAGTTGACAAAACTATGTTGGTAGTTTAGGCACACTTTGATTAATTGTATTATTTCCTGGTTGAAATATAATAAACTACACTTTTGATTCAAAATCAGACATTTCATATAATGATAGCCATCCTAAAAAGTGTGAAGTGATACTTCATTATAATACTTTGTTTTTTTCAAATTAGTGTGAGGGTACATTTAGCCTCATTATAATTTTGATTTGTATTTCCCTGATGATTAGTGATAGTGATCACCTTTTCCTATGTCTTTTAACTGTTCAAATGTCTTTTGAGAAATGTCTGTTCAGGCTCGGCGCCTGTGGCTTAACAGGCTAAGGCACCAGCCACGTACACCTGAGCTGGCGGGTTTGAATCCAGCCTGGGCCTGCCAAACAACAATGATGGTTGCAACCAAAAAAAAATGGCCGGGCGTTGTGGCGGGCGCCTGTAGTCCCAGCTACTTGGGAGGTGGAGGCAAGAGACTCGCTTGCGCCCAGGAATTGGAGGTTGCTGTGAGCTATGATGCCACGGCACTCTATCCAGGGTGATAGCTTGAGGCTCTGTCTCAAAAAAAAAAAAAGAAATGTCTGTTCACATTGCTTGCCCATTTTTAATTAAATTATTTTCTTGTTATTGCATTGTGGGAATCCCTTATATATTTTGCATATTAATCCTTTATTAGATGCATGGTTTGCAAATACATTCTCCCATTCTGAAGGTTGTCTTCACGCTGTAGATTGTTTCCTTGCTTTGCAGAAGCTTTTTTAGTTTCAAGTAACCCTATTTGTGCATTCTTTCCTTTATTGCCTGTGTAAAGTTATAAATACTTTTAAAAAATTCATTTGTTATGAAAGAAGAATATAATTTGATCCCTTCTGTTACTTTATTTTACTGGAAACAGGAAGGGGAAAAATGTACAAGAGTTAGAATCTTATTCTGATTTTTTTTTTTTTTTTTTGAGACAGAGTCTCACTACGTTGCCCAGTAGAGTGCCTTGGCATCACAGCTCACAGCAACCTCAAACTCTTGGGCCTAAGCAATTCTCTTGCCTTATCCTCTAAAGTAGCTAGGACTACAGGCACCCACCACAACGCAGGGCTATTTTTTTGTTGTTGTAGTTGCCATTGTTGTTTAGCTGGCCCGGTCCAGATTCTAACCTACCAGCCTCAATGTATGTGGCCGACGCCATAAACACTGTGCTATGAGCACTGAACCAATATTTTACTTCTTACATACTAACTTCGCAAGGCACTTGCCAGAGACCTAATTTGGACTGAGTGACAAAAATGACATTAAAATAAATAATAAGAGAAGGAGGAACTTAGAAAAACTGCTTAATCTTAGCAATATTTTTTGAAATTTTAATCAGATGTTTAAACTAATTTTTCTAAGTCAGCAAATCAGTTCTTAATATGTATTTAGCATCTGCTATATTCAAGGTCTTTGTACCATGTCAGGTGTTATTTCTAAAGTGAGTAGGCACAACATGGTGACTCTAGGTAATAACAGTGTATTGTGTACTTGAAAATTAAATGAGGACAATGAAATGGGAAGATATAGGTTAAAGGATCCCAACTACTCATGAGGTAAGGTGAAAGGATCGCTTGAGCCCAGGAGTTGAAGGCCATCCTGGGCAAAACACTGAGAGGCTCATCTCTTTATAAAAAAGAATACATAGTTGCAGCTCTATAGATGAATAAGTCTAAAAATCAAATTTGCAACAAGAGGAGTATAGTTAACAATATTATTTTATATTTGGGATTTTTGCTAGAGGAGTAGAGTTTAGGTCTTCTTGCCACACATACATACAAAAGGGACAACTGAGATGTTGGATTTGTTAATTTGCTTGATAGAGTAACCATTTCACTATGTTTATCAAAACATCATGTTTACACCTTAAGTATATATATAATTTAAAAATTGAATTAAAAAAGAAAACTACCATAAATATAGATTTTAAGTGTTCTCACCACAAAAAATAAGTATATGAGATAATACATATGTTAATTATCTAAATTTAGCCCTTCTACAATGCATACGTATTTCAAAACATCATTTAGTGTACACTAAATATATATCTGTTATTTGTCATATTAAAACATTTAACTTTTATAAAAATTAAGTATATAGACAACATGTGAAACATTATTTAGAAATCTTAGAATATTAGAATATATGGCTTTAAAAGCAGTGGATTTCAACCTTTTTATCAGCTTTAGCATACATGAGAGAAGGGATATAATTTATTCTACTACATAGGTACCATTCATGTACCCACAAATCAAGAATTATTGGGGAAATAATAAGACTTTTTAGACCCATATATAATATTTTTTATACAAATAAATGTTGTCTTTTTTACAGTCATACTTGTGTAAAACATTTTTGTGACACTTCTTTTGAAAGACAGTTCTAACAATTGATGGATCCATTAAGGAACCTGATCTCATTATATGAGTCTTATCTTAATTTTGACCCCTCCTCCCCAAAAAAGGCACTACATTGCCCATCTTGATTACCAATTTCATTTACCATACTTTATTTCCAAAATACTTCGGTTCATATCTCTAAAAAATTAAACTACACCAAGTTGATAAGGACTTGGCTCCCTGTGAGGCTAGCCAAGACTTAGCTCTAAAGTCAGATTCAAGGTTCAGTTTCTAATCGTGTCAATAAAGTGTTCAGTGGTTGTTCAAACTCAGGAACTGAAATACTTGGGACCTAAAAGTTCATCAACATTATTATGTATTTGTACCTCAAACAGGTAGGTGTTTGCATAGTTTCTTTCTTGTTCATGTTTGTTCATTTTCTATTCGTCAAGAAATGATCACCTGATTATTTTTGAAGCACTCTTTCGTGTCTCATAATCTTTCTGTCTTCTCTGCTTATCTCCACAGGTGAAAGTTGCTATCCTTAAATACATAGAAACTCTGGCCAAACAGATGGATCCAGGAGATTTTATAAATTCCAGTGAAACTCGCCTTGCAGTGTCTCGGGTCATTACTTGGACAACAGAACCTAAAAGTTCTGATGTTCGGAAGGTGTGTTTTAATATAGAGCTTAGCTTTAGAAGATAAATTGGGAAAGCAAGTAAGTTATTTTTCATTGCCAGTGAAGGAAGCTAATATTTTCAGGATGTTTCCAGTTAGCAGTGAGTTATAAAGATCTTTTTTAAAACTTTTCATTTAAATTTCTTTAAATTAAAAAAAAAATGTCTTTAAATTTTATCCAGTTAATATGAGCATAATTTTCAAACTTAGAATCAAAACTAGTTGTCCTTGAAGCAATTCTCCTAACCTCTAATCTTCTAAGATTACAATATCAACTCATTGCTCTTGCATTCGTATTTCAAATAAGAGCTTATACCATCTTTTTTTTTCTTTTCTTGATTTATCAATTTTAGGCATTGTTCATTGATTTATTGATGAATGTAGACTTTATATATGTCTGTCTTGTTAAGTGAGGACTTAGCTTTCTCATACTGTCCCATCATTCTTTGCTCCCTATATTCTTTCCTTCCTGCATTCATTGGTATTCATAACATACTTATAAATGAGATGTTGATAATTAATAGAAAAGACTTACATTTAGCTAAATAGGCATTTACTCCTATACCAAGTAATTTGCTACTCCCTTCTTAGGGAAACTTCATTTGTCCTTGAGTTCATAGTTTGCTTTATTTTTCATTTGCCTATTTTTTTTTTATGTTTTTTAGTATTTGTTAATATTTTTAATATTTCTGCTGCATGCCTATGGTTAACATTTTCCATAATATCAAAAACATAGGTTATTTATTTTCTGAGAGCTCCTTCGTAGAGCATCTGATCTCTTCTCCAGTTGGGACATGTTTCTCCCTAGACCTGCTGTACAGGTATCTTCCTGAAACTTCTCTTCAACATTTTCCTGAGACTTCTCTTCATCCCTAATTATTCATTTCCTGTACCCTATATCTATTTCTAGTTTTCCTCTTTGGTGAATCATTTCTCTCAATATTAAACAGAAAGAAATTTAGGAAACTCACAAATATATGGAAATTAAACAACTCACTTCTAAATGATTAGTAGGTGAGAGAAGAAATCAAAAGCACATTGTGAAAATACATTGAGATGAATGAAAATGAAGACATGACATACCAAAACTTACTGGATGCAGCCAAAGCAGTGGTTAGACACATTTTTATAGTGTTGATTCTTGTAATAAAAAGAAGAAAGATCTCAAACCAATAACTCACCACCTTCAAACACTGGAAAAAGAAGAGTAAACTAAACCTGAATCCAGCAAAAGAAGATGATCCAGATTAATAGAAAATAGGAAAACAATAGGGAAAAATAACGTGAAACCAATAGCTGGTCTTTAAAAAGATCAACAAAGCTTACAGACCTTTCGTTCGATGGATGAGGATAAAAAGAAAACTCAAATTACTAGAATTAGAAATAAAAGAGGGAATATAACTACTGATCTTACAGAAATAAAAAGGATTATAAAGGAATACTACAAATACTTGTATACCAATAAATGAGGTAACATTGATGAAATGGACAAATTCCTAAAAAGACACAAACTGCCAAAACTGACTCAAGAAGAAATATGTGAATAGAAATATAGCAAGTAAAAAGATTGCCTCAGTAGTCAAAAACTAGGCATAAAGAAAAGTTCAAGATGAGATAGTTTTACTAGTGACTTCTAATAGACATTAATACCAGTTCTTCACACTTCCTTTAAAAAAACAGAAGAGAAAAGAACATTTCCCAATTCATTCTGTGAGAGCAGTTTTATCATGATGCCAAAACCAGACAGCACAAAAAACTACAGACTGATTACTGATTCTTTGCTTTGGACTTTTTCACCTTCTTTAATCTTAGATGTAAGACATGATGAAGGTTGTGAAAAATGTATCCAAAAGGTAACCCAAACTAGACAAACTGTCAAAATTGTGTTTTTGGTTTACTCTTATTATGAATATTCAGGAAAGCCTGAAGGTACTTGCGTATATAATAACACCCAATGTCAGCTATGTGTGCCCTCCAGTGGGCCAGCTGTTTACTACAAACCTTCTGAACCCCCGACGGCAAACTGAATTTGCTATGTGGTATACTGATATCCCTACAAAGCAATAATCCAAGTTATAATAGAAGGAATACCTAAACAAGTTAAATAAAACCATTAATAACAATTTTGCAATATATATATATATATAGACGTGTCTTTTTATATTTTCAATAATAATTAAAAGTTTTCCATGAAGAAATGCTACATATTTCTGAAGAATTATTTCTATGTATTTCATATTTTGTGTTGTTATGTTAACTTTAATTTTCTAATTAGTAATGCTATACAATGGATATTTGTATATTGAACTTTAATCCAAAAAAAAGAAAATGTAAAAGCAAACTAAAAAAAACTTTCAGGAATATGGATACCTAATCCTCAACAAAATACAAACTAAATCTAGCAACGTGTAAAAAAAGAATCATATACTATGACCAATGGCCAAGTGGGATTTATTCCAAGAATGTAAAGTTGGATTAACGTTTAGAAATCTGTTGATGTAATATGATATATATGTTACAAACTTCAAAACAATTTTTTGTTTTAAAAAAAAAATCACATGGTCATCTTAATAGACACAGAAAAATAAAGCTCTTAAGAAAAAAATCATAGGAGTAAATCTTCATGACCTTGGATTTGGCAAGGGATTCTTGGATATGATACCAAAAACACAAGCACTAAAAGGATAAATAATTTAGATTTCATCAAAATTAAAATTCGGAATTGAAATCCCAAAAACAAGCATTCTGATATGACTGTAGAAACCATTGGCACTTTTTTTTAAATTGTTCAGGTTAGTTGAGGGTATAACGAATTAGGTTACGATGTTTGCATTGGTTAAGTAAAGCCACTCTTAATAATTGTGTCCCACCCCCAAGAGGTGTGCCATACACAGTAGCTGTGTGCCCTTTTAAGTTGGAGCACACCCATCCTCCACCTCCCCCCCTTTTTTTTTGAGACAGAGTCTCACTTTGTCACCCTCAGTACAGTGCCTTGGTGTCACAGCTCACAGTATCCTCCAATACTTGGGCCCAAATGATCCTTTTGCCTTGGCCTTCCAAGTAGCTGGGATTACAGGTACCTGCCACAACACCTGGCTATTTTTAGAGACAGAGTCTCTCGCTCTTACTCAGGTTGTTCTTGAACTCCTGAGCTCAAGCTATCCACCTGCCTCAGCCTCCTAGAGTGCTAGCATTACAATTGTAAGCCACCACACCGGACCATTAGCACATTTTTAAGAAAAGGGAAGATATGGCTTGGCGCCTGTGGCTCACACAGCTAAGGCGCCAGCCACATACACCTGAGCTGGAGGGTTCGAATCCAGCCCGGACCTGCCAAACAACAATGCTACTTGGGAGGCAGAGGCAAGAGACTCGCTTGAGCCCAGGAATTGGAGGTTGCTGTGAGCTGCGATGTCACAGCACTCTATCCAGGGTGACAGCTTGAGGCTCTGTCTCAAAACAAAAAAAAAAAGGGAAGATATGATTGATCTATGTTTTGTTTTGTTTTTATTTTTTTTAACTTTTGAACCTTTTGAATTTTATTATGTGTTGCTTATTCAAAGTAATAAATGCATGATGAAATTGCACCATATTATATAGCTAGTATCTTGTTAAATAGTCATCAGATACTGATTTAGCTTATTTTTATAGCCATAAAGTTTAAGGCACTAAATCATATTGTATCAAAAGATACAAAGCCAAAGTACAAATACACTGGGAAACTGCTAAAAATATATTTTTTTTATTAAATCATAACTGTGTGCATTAATGCATTTATGGGGTACAATGTGCTGGTTTTATATACAATTTGAAATACTTGCAACAAACCAGTTAACATAGCTTCACTGCACTTTCTTAATTATTGTGTTAAGGCACTTATACTCTACACTTAATAGATGATACATGTACCCTTGTAAAGTGCATCATAGGTGTGGTCCCACTGATTACTTTCCCTCCACCCATCCTCCTCCCTCCCCTCCCTTCCCCCTCCTCTTCCCCCTTTATCTTGGGCTATAGCTTTCATATGGAAGTGTGAGTGATTATATGTTGGTTTCATAGTAGAGCTGAGTACATTGAATACTTTTTTTTTTCATTCTTGAGATACTTTGCTAAGAAGAATATGTTCCAGGTCCATCCATGTAAACATAAAAGAGGTAAAGTCTCCATCTTTTTTAAG
Organism: Arctocebus calabarensis; assembly: GCA_963573935.1. Classification (NCBI taxonomy): domain Eukaryota; kingdom Metazoa; phylum Chordata; class Mammalia; order Primates; family Lorisidae; genus Arctocebus; species Arctocebus calabarensis. Next base: position 21,233 of record CAUYON010063604.1, read on the forward strand.
GCTGCATAATATTCCATGGTGTACCTATACCACAATTTATAAATCCATTCATGGGTCACTGGACACTTGGGCCTCTTTCATGACTTGGCAATTATGAATTGGGCTGCAATAAACATTCTGGTGCAAATATCTTTGTTATAAAGTGAATTTTGGTCTTCTGGATATATATCTAGTAGAGGAATTGCAAGATCAAACAGCAGGTCTATTTTTAGGCCCCTAAGTGATCTCCAAACTTCTTTCCAGAAGGAATATATTAGTTTTCATTCCCACCAGCAGTGCAGAAGCATTCCCTTTTCTCCACATCTATGCTAACATCTATAGATTTGGGATTTTGTTTTGTGGACTACTCTTACTGGAGTTAGATGATATCTCCAAGTTGTTTTGATTTGCATTTCTCTGATGATTAAGGATGAAGAGCATTTTTTCATGTGTCTGTAGACCATGTAACTGTCTTCCTCAGAGAAGTTTCTATTCAAATCTCTTGCCCATAATGAGATGGGATCACTTGTTCTTTTCTTGTTAATACGCTAATTACGTATTAAAATAATTATGTGGATTCTGGTTATCAAACCTTTGTCAGAGACATAACCTGCAAATATCTTCTCCCATTCTGAAGGCTGTCTGCTTGCTTTACTAACTGTGTTCTTGGCTGTGCGAAAGCTTTTTGGTTTGATCAGATCCCAGTAATGTATTTTTGGTGCTGCTCCAATTGCCTGGGGGGAGGGTCCTCCTCATAAAGTATTCCCCTAGGCCAATTTCTTCAAGAGTTTCCCCTACACTTTCTTTAAGTATCTTGATAGTTTGATGTCTTAGGTTTAAGTCTTTTATGCAGTGAGAGTCAATTTTTGTTAAAGGTGAAAGGTGGGGGTTCAGTTTCAGTCTTCTACAGGTTGCCAGCCAGTTCACCCAGCACCATTTGTTAAATAGGGAGTCTTTTCCCCACTGAATGTTTTTGATAGGCTTATCAAAGATCAAATGACAATAAGTAGCTGGGTTCATCTCTTGGTTCTCTATTCTGTTCCATACATCGGCCTCTCTGTTTTTGTGCCAGTACCATGCTGTTTTGATCACTATAGATTTGTAGTATAGTCTGAAGTCTGATAGTTTCTGGGATCTATGTTTTTTAAAGGTTAAGCTGGCTGATGTGACAAATATGGACTGATGGTGTCCTATATAAGGGAAAAGAGAGTGAAAAAGTAGGGCTGATATCAAAAGGAACCTAATTCCTCATCTGTTGTAGGAACTCTAGAAAATGCCTCAAACTGATAAATCAAAAAATAATTGCATAAACCTATGAATGCCTAACTACCAGTAAAAGCATTACAAAGGGGAACTTTGGAGAGCTGAATAGGGTATTTGAGATTTAAAAACCTTTCCTGACACTGGGTTTTTAAAATTTGCATGTATTAATTTGATTGAAAGATATGAAAAATTAATTTAAAATGAATATGAAAGTGATGTAAAATAAATTTGACATTAGGAAATGTAAAAACAGAAATGAAGAACGTGATCCAAATATACTAAAGGAATGGTAATTTAAATCGGATATCGTTGTAGAAATAGACATTAATTGGTCTGGGTACAATAGTTCACTTTGGGAAGCCAAAGCATTAGGATTGCTTGAGGCCAGGAGTTCAAGATAAACCTGAGCAAAAGCAAGATTGTCTTTTTACAGAAAGTAAAAAAAAAAAAAAAACTAACCAGGCATGATAATACATGCCTGTATTCCCAGCTTCTTGGGAAACTGAGGCAGGAGAATTGCTTGAGCCCAAAAGTTTGTTCAGTAAGCTGTGAAGATGCCCTTGTCCTCTAGCCCGGCCAACAGAGCAAGATCCTGTCTCAAAAGAAATAGACAAATCAATAGAATGTGAAGGGAGGTCCAGAGAGAACACTGAGGCTTACACAGGATGGTCATAAAGTTTGTATGGTTCATGGCCAGAGTGTCATTTCAAGCCATGAGGAAAAGATAGACTCATTGTTAAATGGTGTGAGAACAGTTGAGCTGTCTGTCCCTCAGAGAAAATAAAGCTGAATCTCTAAACCAAAATAAACTAGGTAGAATAAAGCCATTAGTTAGTTTGCACATTAATTTGAGATCCTTTCAACATTGTAATTCCAAAAGAGACACAGGATCATAAACTTTCATTTTCACAATGCAAATCACTTTACTTAAACACTATTGACGTGTTAGTGTGTACACTAATACAATGTAGGTTTTGTTTTTTTTAACAAAATAAACTCACTGTTAATTATTTTATATTTTTCCTTTAGCAGTATAGAATAGACCTCTCTGAATTTCTACATAGAGCTCCATCATCTTCAAAGACTGTGTTATGTAGTATTGTCTTGTTTCAGTATAACATAATTTAATCATTCCCCCTATTGTTGCATATTCAAGTGCCATAAACATAGAATACTTAAGTTTTCATAGAGGAGGGTCAGAAAATATCCAGAACAAAATGGGCAGATTTAGGTACAAGTCATGTAATCATGCACCATTTAAATTTCTCTCTCCTCTCAACCTAGTCTCTATATAATCTGAATTTCAAAGTTTAGCTTTTAACAACTCAATTGGTGACTTTACAAGAAAAAGAAATTTATAAATTTTCTTTTTTTTTTTTTTTTTTTTTTTGTGAGACAGAGCCTCAAGCTGTCACCCTGGATAGAGTGACAATCGAGTCTCCTGTCTCCGCCTCCCAAGTAGCTGGGACAACAGGCACCCTCCACAACACCCGGCCATTTTTTGGTTGCAGCTGTCATTGTTGTTTGGCGGGCCGGGCTGGATTCAAACCTGCCAGCTCAGGTGTACGTGGCTGGCACCTTAGCCCGTTGAGCCACAGGCGCCGAGCCAGAAATTTATAAGTTTTCTTAAAAGAAATTTATAAACTTTATTTCCTTCCTATTTCCACAAACATTAGACTTATTTTAGCTTCAAAATTGTAAACTTCTTAGATTAGCTGCTTGAGAGAAGACTAGATATTGCTAGTTAATTTAAAAATCACATATTGAGGGCGGTGCCTGTGGCTCATTGGGTAGGGCACCGGCCCCATATACCAAGGGTGGCGGGTTCAAAGCCGGCCCCGGCCAAACTGCAACAAAAAAATAGCCAGTCATCGTGGCAGACGTCTGTAGTCCCAGCTACTCAGGAAGCTGAGGCAAGAGAATTGCCTAAACCCAGGAATTTGAGGTTGCTGTGAGCTGTGATACCATGGCACTCTACCCAGGGTGATAAAGTGAGACTCTGTGTCTATAAAAATAAATAAATAAAAATCACATACTGGAAAAAGTTGAAATCAAAGTATTTAGGTACTGTGGATGGGCTTTATATAGCCATTCCTTCTCCTTGTAATCATTTATTAGGAAAACTAAAGTACTAGTATGTGTTGAAAAAGTAACTCTAGAAACTGGTTAACTTTTGTCAATGTTTGTTAGGTTGTATTTTTTATATATTTTTTGTATTTCCTTCCTTACCTTCAAAAATTAAATGATATGTCAATTTTTTCTCTCTCTCCAACAAAGACATTTGAAGGTAAATAAGAGCATCTTCCTTTTCCCTGCAAAAAGTAGTAAAGCCTTGGGCTGTTGAACAGAAATGTGAAAGGGGGGAGGAATGGTCTCCTGTGAGTAACAAAAAAATAATAATTTATCTACTTCTTATATACCTTTGTTTTCTAGGCAGCACAGTCAGTGCTGATTTCTTTATTTGAACTCAATACCCCAGAGTTTACAATGTTATTAGGAGCTTTACCAAAAACTTTTCAGGATGGTGCTACTAAGCTTCTTCATAATCACCTTCGAAACACTGGCAATGGAACTCAGGTATTTGTTATATAATGTGATAGTTGATTAAATTATATTTGCTTTCTTTTACATGAAGTAAACTTGATCTACTGGTAAACTAGTATATGATTTTTGCATCAGCACTTAGAACATTTCCTGAGCAAAATTAAATACTATTGTATCTTGGAAGAATAGAGTCCTTAGGCCTGTCATATTTGTTTTATAATATGTTTATATTAGGGTGGTAGTGAACAGTGGCCACAGTATGAACAAGAAAAGCAGAATGTAAGCAGAACATAGATGAGGGTGCTAGTCTTGGAAGCCATTAAAATTAAGACCTGCTCTTTCGATAAACCAATCCCTATTTGAAGTCTAGCAGGGATGGCATATTCCAAGGTTAATGAATACAATTCAAACAGGATGGTGCTTTAAAAAGCATGTTTACATTTAATGTTAACAGGCTTGTCAGTCCATATGTGTTTGGATATGAAGGAATTTTGTTTTGAGGAAGTTAGGTCTGAGTAAATGAAACATTGCAATAAGGTAGATACATATATAGAAAGAGGGAGGGATATCACTGGTATGAAATAATGTATTATGCCTAAAGAATTAAGCTAAAGTTTTAAGAAGAAAGAAGGAGGTAAGTGCACCTGTGGCAAGCTTGAGTTAAAGACTGAGGATTGTTAAAAGTAATCTAAGAACAGTTTCTTGTGACGCAAACTTGATTATCTTTTTTATTTTTTTAATAATTTTATTAAATCATAATTGTGTACATTAGTGCAATCATAGGGCAGAATGTGCTTCATATACAATAAGATTGATTATCTTTTTAAAAGGCAAAAGTATTGTTTTATTCATTGTATCTTAAGAGATAGACATATTGATAATATGACCCAATTCTACTCTCTTTTTGTCTTTGAGAAAATCACTTGTAAAGCAAACTCAAGAAGGAATAAAATTTGAGCACTGATAATGCTCAGAGGAAGGAAATTGGCTCAAAACAGGAAGCTAATTTAAAATTACTAGTGTAGGGTCTTGTTGAATCCTTGAGAGAAAGGATATTGGTAATACTTGAGAGCAGAAGTAGGCAAGGAAAAAAGAAAAAGACTAAAGAGTTGGATTTTTAAAAGGAGAGAAATTTTTCCTACCAGAATATAAGCATATGAATATTTAAAATATTGACCCATAAATATGTGCTTTCATGTGCTACATCTTCATGTTTGTGCGGCTTCTTTAAGAGTTTTTAGTTGCATTTATCTGTCGTATGTTAATATTAGTTTAACTCCCTCCATCAGAGTTCCATGGGGAGTCCTTTGACAAGACCAACACCACGATCACCAGCCAACTGGTCCAGCCCTCTTACTTCTCCTACCAATACATCACAGAATACATTATCTCCCAGGTAACAAAAGAATAATTTTCCATTATGGTTTGTATTTATAAATTCCCATCCTTGGGAAAGCAAATGTTAATATAACTCAGTCAATTTTCACTTGACTTACAAGGTCTTAGAAAAGTAGAAACTTAGCAAATGCAAAATTTTAAGTTTATTTGAAAGCTGTTTAAATAATGATATATAGGGCTGGGCACAGTGGCTCACGCCTGTAATCCCAGCACTCTACGAGGCTGAGGCAGGTGGATTGCTTGAGCTCAGGAGTTTGAGACCAGCTTGAGCCAACAGTGTGACCCCCATCTCTACTAAAAGTAGAAAAACTAGTTGGACATTGTGATGGGCACCTGTAGTCCCAGCTACTTGAGAGGATGAGGCAAAAGGATTGCTTGAGCCCAGGAGTTTGAAGTTTTTCTGAGCTATGGCACCATGACACTCTACCCAGGGCAACAGAATGAGACTCTGTCTCAAAGAAATAATAATAATAATAATAACAACAATAATAAGGGTATAGAATGTTTTATAAGAAAACCTACTGACACTGCTTTTATAAATTATTGCTTATTGCATTAAATAGCAGAGTTAGGTTTCTCAGACATGCAACATATAGTTTATATAGAAATGCTAAATCTAGTGAATTGTACTACTCGGGAGGCTGAGGCAAGAGAATTGATTAAGCCCAAGAATTTGAGGTTGCTGTGAGCTCTGACGCCATGGCACTTTACCGAGCGCAACATAATGAGACTCTATCTCAAAAAAAAATAAAAAAATAAAAAAAAATCTAAATCCAATGAATTATAAATTGTGTCTTTCAGTTATATTTTACTATTCACTATAACTATAACTGTTGAGGTCAATTATATTTAGATCTAATGTTGACCAGCAACCTCTAAAAGTAGGAAAAAATATTGAGCTTATAAGAAAGATATAAAAATAGAAAAGTATAAATAGGAAAGGGTTAAATGTATAATAAATATGCAACATGTTCACTATATATATTTATTATAGATACACAGAGATCTATAATGCGTATGTACCTCTGAGAAAAAAATATAACTAAAAGATTGGTCCTTAGTACAAAATAAAAAATGTGTATAATTTTCACACACTTGCACAGTTTAAGCATGGGCTGTTTTTTTGTTTTGTTTTTTTGAGACAGAATCTCACTGAAGTCCAGGCTGATATGCAGTGCTGTCATTATGGCTCACTGTAATCTCAAACTCCTTGGCTCAAGCAATCCTCCTAACTTAGCTTCCCAAGTAACTGTGACTATACGCATGCACCAGCACTCCCAGCTGATTTTTCTATTTTTTGTGGAGACCAGGTCTCACTTTTGCTTAGGCTGGTCTCCAACAATTCTCCTGCATTGGCCTCCCAAAGTGCTAGGATTACACACATATGTCACTGCACACAGTGCATGTGTTGTATTTCAAATGAAGGTCATTGGTCATTAACAGACTAATATTTTTCCCTATTCCTGGTCCTTTGAAAACTTGTTTGCATAATAGTTCATATTTATAGTTAATAGCTTGATTTTTGTTGCTAGCCATATACCATAGCATGCTTCATCAGATAATTCATGATCATCTAACAAAGAAAAATATATTGCATATTTACTATCTAGCTTATTTCTTCCATGTTTTATATATGCAACAATTTTGGTGGCTAAATTCCAGCTTCGGTTGAATTAGAATTTTATTATAGGATTTATGTCTGCAACACTTACATTCAATGTTAAAAGTTCTCTGCCTTCCTATAAATGTGTTAAAATACATTTAATTCCTCTTCAAGAATAACCACAGGGACTAGCAAGCTTTCTATAAAGGGATAGGAGGTAAATATTATATTCTAGACTTTTCAAGCCATGTGGCCTTTGAGACCACTTCTCAACTCTCCTGTTGTAGTACAAAAACAGCCATAGAAGGCTTGGCGCCTGTGGCTCAACAGGCTAAGGCGCCAGCCACCTACACCTGAGCTGGCGGGTTCAAATCCAGCCCGGGCCCGCCAAACAACAATGACGGCTGCAACCAAAAAATGGCCGGGCGTTGTGGCAGGCGCCTGTAGTCCCAGCTACTTGGGAGGCGGAAGCAGGAGACTGGCTTGAGCCCAGGAATTGGAGGTTGCTGTGAGCTGTGATGCCACAGCACTTTAGCCAGGGCGACAGCTTGAGGCTCTGTCTCAAAAAAGAAAAAACAGCCATAGACAATACCCAAATAAAAAAGTATAGCTATGTTCCAACAAAATTTTATTTATAGATAATGAAATTTGTATTTTGTATAATTTTCATGTGTCATGAAATACTTTTTCAACCATTAAAAAGTTAAAGAACATTCTTAGATTGCAAGACATCATAGTCTGACCTCTGGTTAATCATTTGAAGGAAGAAAGACAAACTAGTAATTAAGGGTTGAGCATTCTAGAGTCATTGTAAGCTATCTTTAGTGGAAGGACAAGGAGACATATACTTTAACTGTTTATAAAGCTGCCATGTTTTATTTTGCTAATTATGCTCTGGAGAATATACATTCTCTAATCCTGTCTTTGTAAGTATTCTACATATTCTTCTCAAATGTGTTTGCATTTCACAACTACAAATAATTAAAAATGACTATTGTCTTTTTCACAGTGCATTTGATTATGACACAGAAAATATGAACTCTGAAGATATTTATAGCTCTCTTAGAGGTGTCACTGAAGCAATCCAGAATTTCAGCTTCCGTAGTCAAGAAGATATGAATGAGCCATTGAAAAGGGATTCTAAAAAAGATGATGGCGATTCAGTGAGTATTTAAATATCTTTACTTTAAAAACTATTTCATTTTGGCTGGGCACCCATAGCTCAGTGATTAGGGTGCCAGCCACATGCTCCAGGGCTGGTAGATTCAAACCTGGCCCAGGCCTACTAAACAAACAAACAACAAAAACAAAAAATAGCTGGGCATTATGCCTGTAGTCTCAGCTACTAGTGAGGCTGAGGCAAGAGAATTGCTTGAGCCCAAGAATTTGAGGTTGCTGTGAGCTATGACAGCACAGCACTCTACCAAGGGTGACAAAGTGAGACTCTGTCTCAATTTAAAAAAAAAAAAAAAACTATATCATTTTTCATGAAGAAATTTTTTTATCTTTCTTTCAAATGAACTTTTTCAAATAAACTTTCATTTTCAAATAAACTTTTCTAGGAGTCACTCCACTCTGTTAAATATTTACTGAGTATCTACCACTTGCCACACACCATTTGAGGTATTAGAGTTACAAGTCAAAGTTCTGCCTTCAAGTTCCTTTTAGATTTTCATATAGTGATGAGTACTATGGAGTTTTAGATTAGAATGTGCCTTAGAGGAAAGTAAATCTATTTTAGATTGTGTAATCAGGGAAGGCCTTTCTTAGGGAGTGACGTTTGCATTGAGACCTAAGTAAAACCACACCAAATCTGGAGGAGAAGTCCGTGGAAAAATTAGCAAATGCAAAGACACTTAGATGGAGACAAGCTTTGACTAGCTGAAGACAGGGAGGAAACCCAGTGTAGTTGGAACATTATGAAAGAAAGAAAGAGTAAAACATGAGCTAGTTCAACCATGAGAAAAGATGGGAGACTTTGCATCTTTTGTATTTACCTAGATGGATTTGGAGAGCATTCTCCTCAATAAATTTGTCTCAAAAAGTGGAAAATCAAGCATCCTATGTACTACTACTCAGTCTGAAAATAGTAGTCCAACAACTACAGCCCCTTGTGAGAGAAAAACACAACTAAATTCAAGAAGGAGGGAGGAGCTCAATTAGTTCCCACTATTGGGTACAATGTAGGAGTATGTGACACACTTCCTGGATGAAGGACTCAACTACAACTCAGGCTTTGGACTTTACCTTAACAAATGTAAATAATGTAACTTAATCAATTGTATGTACCCTCATATTAACCCATAATTTAAAAAAAAGAGAGAGAAGGGCGGCTCCTGTGGCTCAACAAGTAGGGCGCCGGCCCCATATACCGAAGGTGGCGGGTTCAAGCCCGTCCTCTGCCGAACTGCAAAACAAAAAAATAGCCAGGTGCTGTGGCGGACGCCTGTAGTCCCAGCTACTCGGGAGGCTGAGGCAAGAGAATCGCTTAAGCCCAAGAGCTGGAGGTTGCTGTGAGCAGTGTGACGCCACGGCACTCTACCCAGGGTGATAAAGTGAGACTGTCTCTACAAAAAAAAAAAAAAAAGAGAGAGAGAGATATGAGCCAGATTACATGAATCTTGTGACAAAAGAAGGGGTTTAGATTTTTTTTTTTTTGCAGTTTTTGGCTGGGGCTGGGTTTGAACCTGCCACCTCCGGTATATGGGGCGGGCACCCTACTCCTTTGAGCCACAGGCACTGCCCAGGGGTTCAGATTTTTTTTTTCTCTTGTTAGGTATAGTCATAGTGATTTGCCATCAGGTTATATGGCTCCAATTAAGAATGATATGACCTATCTTTCTGAAATAGGTTTTTTACTTTGCTGCCCCTTAGACTTTTCTCTGACAGCTTAGAATTTTTTCAAAAGAAGCCATCCTACCAGTGCCTATAGAATCCATTGTTTCTCAGTGTCTGCAAAATTGCAGAGCATTGTAATGCTTTGGCACATCTCTAAAGGGCTCCTTCCTCTGCCTTTCTGACTTACTTCCTGCTGTTTTTCTCCCCACGCCCATCTGGCAGAGCTGGATTGTGGTCAGCCTACTGAAATGGCTACCAAAACCTAGCCTACCCCTAATAGTTAAGATCCCCTACTCTATGGCTCATTTCCTGTAGCTTAGTAGTTAGGGCGCCGGCCACATACACCGAGACTGGCGGGTTTGAGCCTGGCCCGGGCCTGTTAAACAACAATGACAACTGCCACAAAAAAGTAACTGGGCGTTGTGACAGGCTTCTGTACTCCCAGCTACTTGGAAGGCTGAGGCAAGAGCATCGCTTAAGCCCAAGACTTTGAGGTTGCTGTGAGCTGTAACACCATGACAGTCTACCAAGGGTGACATAGTGAGACTCTGTCTTAAACCAAAAAAAAAAAAAGATCCCCTACTCTAAAGCTGTGAGAGGTAGCAAAGACAGGTTAGTAAGACTCATTGCTTAATTGAGACGCAGTTTTGTTTTGCTTTTTCAAACACTATGTCGTATGGGGGAGGGAACTCAAGTAGTGGAGTTTTTTTTTTTGTTTTTTTTTTTTGCAGTTTCTGGCCCGGGCTGGATTTGAACCTGCCACCTCTGGCGTATGGGGCTGGCGCCCTACTCCTTTGAGCCACAGGGCACCACCCTTGAGTAGTGAATTTTGATAGACTGTGTTCAAACCCTGGTCCCTGGCAATTATTAGCTAGTCAGATTAACACTGCTAAACCTGTCTGCCTAAGGAAAACAGGAATATTGCTGCCTATGTTAAAAATTATTGTGCATATGTTATGACTCCATTCAGCCCAGAACACTCCTGAGCTTCACATTCATGCATTCAGCTGCCCATTTGAACTCCTGCTCACCTCTGCTAAAACTGCTCTTTCCTGTTTTAGTTAATGGCAATACTAGTTGCCCAGCCAAATACTTTGGACAGAAGAGTTGTCCTTGTGTCTCTTTCTCATCTTCCATACCAAATCCATCAGGAAATCTGTTGACTCTACCTGCAGAATATATGTAGAATCCAGCCTCTTTCACCAGTTTTTATGGTTTGAGTTATCTTTATCAGTTCTCTCACCTGGATTATTAAAATAGGCATCTAATTGGCCTTCTTGATTCTGCCCTCAGCCTTTTGTAGTCTTTCTCACTCTTCTACTGAACTCTATAGGAGTCTTCTGTATCAAAGTAAAATCAAAAGTCTACATGATAGGGAGTTTTTCTGTTACTTTTCTGGTCTCATCTCCTACTAGTTTCCTTGTTCACTCTCCTCCTGCCACACTGGCCTCCTTACTATTCCTTGAACTTACTGGATATGTTTCTATCTCAGAGTCTTTTCATTAGCTGTTTTGACTATCTGAAACACTCTTCTTGCAGAAAAGCCCAGGGTTAATTCTCTCACTTCCCTCAAGTGTTTGCTCAAGCTTCTCAATGAACCCTCCTCACCCTATTTAATTATTGAACTCCATCCTCCTACCTTGGCACTTATGATTCTTTTAATACCATACCTTTAATACCATGTTGGGTTTTAGGGAGTTGTTTGAGCCAGTGTCTTGCTCTGTTGCGTGGGCTAGATAGAGTATAGTGGCATCATCTTAGCTCTACGTAATCTCAAACTCCTCAAGCCATCCTCCTGCCTCAGCCTCCCGAAGTGCTAGGATTATAGGAATGAGCCACTGTCCCTGTCCCCCATCCTTTTCTCATACACTGATCACCTTCTCCCATACCATATACTTTACTCATTAATTAACTTGTTTTATTGTTTCTGTCCCTCCACGGCAACATAAATGGCACAAGGGTAGACCTCATTCTGTCTTTTGTTCACTAGCATTACAAATGCTAAGAACAATGCCAGTCATATAAAAAGTACATAGTAAATACAATAAAACCTCTGTAAATTGACCATTCAAAGGACTGTAACAAACTGGTCAACATATGAAGGTGGTCAATGTAAGAAATTAGACTTACTGTACTGATACATACGTGTGCTACCTGTCCAGTCTAAGAAAATTAGGTCACCATAAGTAGGGAGGTGGGCGATTATGCAGGTGCTACTGTATTTGAAAAATATTTCTAACATGCCTAGCAGATGGCTTGATACATCTAATATTACTCAGTAGATGGTGGTAATGATGATAAATGTGGCAGTAATGCTTTTGATACTGGTATCAGATCAGTATTAGTATTCACATTTTGGTACGTATATCAATGTACCTAAACTCCATTGGCATCCTTCCAAAAGTTACGCAGGTCATTTTAAGGCTTTCATTTTTTTCTTTAAAGCAAGCCTGTTAAAATTTGGTTTTCTTATACTTTATTGGCATACTATTTGCATATAATTTCCCATTATCTTAATAATGGACTCTTACCAGGCATAGTGGCTCATGCCTGTAATACTAGCACTCTACTAAAAAAAAAAAAAAAAAAGAAAAATAGAAAAACTGAGGCAAGAGGATTGCTTGAGCCCAAGAGTTGGAGGTTACTGTGAGCTATGATGACGCCAAGGCACTCTACCCAGGGCGACAGCTTGAGACTTGGTCTCAAAAAAAAAAAAAAAATGGACATGGACTCCTGTAGCTTTTAGTTCCATGTTGTTTGTTTTTTTTTTTGAGACAGAGCCTCAAGCTGTCACCCTGGATAGAGTGCTGTGGCATCGCATCTCACAGCAATCTCCAATTCCTGGGCTCAAGCGAGTCTCTTGCCTCTGCCTCCCAAGTAGCTGGGACTACAGGCGCCCACCACAACGCCTGGCCATTTTTTGGTTGCAGCCATCATTGTTGTTTGGCAGGCCC
>CAUYON010063605.1:0-24940 GCA_963573935.1 Arctocebus calabarensis
TCCCAGCTACTTGGGAGGCAGAGGCAGGAGACTCGCTTGAGCCCAGGAATTGGAAGTTGCTGTGAGCTGTGATGCCACAGCACTTTATCCAGGGTGACAGCTGAGGCTCTGTCTCAAATAAAAAAAAAAAAAAACGGATAGTGTTGTCCAGGGATATCTAGATATGCCCCTAAAACAAAATAATACTTTACCAAAGGCCTTGGGAGAGACCAAGGTCCTAGCGTCTAGAACTCATTTGCCAGCTGTAGCCAGAGGGGAAAGCAGAGAACCTGCAGTATTTTTAGACAGTCGTAAGAGATTTATACAGCAGCAACCACAAATTATGTAAAGTATTAGCTAATTATGTATGGTAAAAGCTAATGTTTACAGAGTGTTTACTATTTACCAGGCCCTATTGTGACCACTACTCTTTAATAGGCACAATAACTCTGTGGGGAAGAAACTGAAAAATGGAACAGTGAAGGAACTTGTGGACAGGCACATTCACAGCTAATCAGTGCCAGGGCTGGGAGTTTAAATGGGGTTAGTAGCCCTGCAGTGCTCTGAACCACGCCCTCTCCTCCCCCAGACGAGCAGACATGTGATCAGAAGAAAAGGTAATGTGATGTCACAGAATCTGCACCAGGATGCTGAGAATGCACAGGCTGAAATGTCTGAAAGTGGCTGAGAAGTTCACAGGGTTTATTCGGTAAGCATGAGGTTGGGGACGCCAACCAAATCATGCTTTTCTAAGGGGTGAGCATTTTTATTCTGGTTTTAGGAATTCATGGTTGCTGTATTTTATCACCACAAATGATAGCTATAAAGAAAGCCTGCTTGGCATGCATATCAATCTTTGCTTTTGGTAAACTCAGGTTATGAGGAAGCCCTAAGAGAAAATCTGTTTATCCTCAGGGGGTCTCTCAAGTCAGAACCAAGTTACAGGAAACACGGTTTTGTATTCAAACAAGGGAATTGTTTTTACAATGACATTCAGACCATCCCCACTTATTTGAATGTCTGAATTTAAGATAGAAATTAAACTAGGATGCAGTGCATATAATATTTGCTAATATTATTTGTAGATTTCAGAGCTAAATTCTTGAGAAATACAGACACTATCTTTTTGTTGGGGATTCATTGAGGATACAAAGAAACAGGTTACACACTAATTGCATTTGTCCCTGTTATAAATGTTTTCCTCCTCCAAGAGGTGTGTCAAATCTCGAGATCCCCCAACCCTCCCTCTTTCCCTCTCTCCACTCCCCCATTCTCCCACCACCCCCCACCGTGTACTAGGTCATCAATTGTCTTCATATCAAAATTGAGTACATTGGATTCTTGATGCTCTACTAAGAAGAATGTTTTTCCACCTCCATCCAAGTTAGTACAAAAGATGTATAGTCTCCATCTTTTTTAGTTATTGAATAATATTCCATAGTATACATATATCATAGCTTGTTAATCCATGTCTGGATTGGTGGGTATTTAGGTTGTTTCCACATTTTGGAGATTGCAAATTGAGCTGCGATAAATAGTCTAGTGCAAGTGTCCTTAGGATAAAAGGGTTTTTTTTTTCTTCTGGGTAGATGCCGAGTAATGGGATTGCAGGATCAAATGGAAGGTCTAGTTTGAATTCTTTGAGGATTCTCCAAAAAGCTTGTATTCGTTTTATTAGTTTGCACATGCTATCTTTTCTTTTTCTTTTCTTTTTTTTTTGAGACAGAGCCCCAAGCTCTCACCTGTCATCCTGGATAGAGTGCTGTGGCTTCACAGCTCTTAGCAACCTCCAATTCTTGGGCTCAAGTGAGTCTCCTGCCTCAGCCTCCCAAGTAGCTGGGACTACAGGCACCCACCACAACACCCGGCCATTTTTGGGTTGCAGTTGTCATTGTTGTTTGGCAGGCCTGGGCTGGATTCAAACCTGTCAGCTCAGGTGTACATGGATGGTGCCTTAGCCTGTTGAGCCACAGGCGCCGAGCCATGCACATGATATCTTTAAGCCATTAGCTAAATATATAAAGAGCAATAGAGGGTATAATTTAGTCAAAGAAGAAAATTTTCCAAAGTTGTTCTTCTTGAAAAATTAGACAATACAAATACTATGAGATTATTTTATAACTTTGTAAATTCAGCTTAATCTCATCAAAGTATCTTCCCAATCTATAAGTTTCCTGCTACATGTTAATTATATTTTAAATTCATAAACATACAAATTAATCTCATTAAAATTACTTCCAACACCCCATTGTTTAATAATTTATTCAATAATAAACTTTTATTACAAAAGTAAAAAATCCAAGTCAAATCACTGAAACAGTTCTTCCAATTTCCCAATTATTAGAATTACTGACTTTAAGTATCTAACAAAACATAGTGAGTACCTATACATTGGTGAATAAGATTGCTCTATTATTTTGCAGCCTACATTCTGTTTGGGGAAACATACAAAAAAGAATAAATGATATTAAAAAGTGACAAATGAGAAAAATAAAGTGGAAATCAGGGATAGCTAGGGGGTGTCATACAGTTTTGATGAGGGGGTCAAGATTCTAAATCAAGTGTAAAGCGTACCCATCCCTACCACTTAAGGCAGAGGAGTTCAGAAATCCTTAATTTTTACAAAATTAAGCCATAACTAAAGGCTCTCAGTGTCCATATTTCTAGTTGATATATTGAAATGATTAATTAATCAATATGCCTTTGCAAAACAGATTTGTATTATAAATATGATAGCATTTATAAAAGAATTCTATGTACTGTAATTCAAACTGCATGGAATGGTCCAAGGTTCTACCCCTTGCCCCAGCTTTACTCAGGTAAAATTGACAAATAAAAATTGTATATATTTAAGGTATTCTATGCAATGGTTAAATATGTGTATATGCACATATTGCGAATGATGAAGGTAATTAACATATCCATCATCTTATTTTTGTGCTTATGTGGTGAAAAGGTTGATTTTCTTAGCAAATTTCAAGTATACATTATCATCAGGTTCTACCTTTCAACCTCCAGAACTTAGTCACCTGGTAACTAAAAGTATACCCTTTGACCACCCGTCATCTCCCTACTTCCTCCACCCAAGTTATTTTTTAAGGACCCGACTTGTGTGTGTGTGTGGGGGGGGGGGGGGAATGTTTCTCTACCTCTTAAACTGAAAGAGATCAGTTTGGACTTGGTAACAAACAGCAAACAGCAGAAGTCTAAATGTATCAAACAACAATTTGCTCAGCATTTAACACGTGGACCTGAAAAATAAATGAAAGAACCAAGTTGATTCATAAGGAGAAGGCTTGTCATTCCATTAGACGACAGACATGCATCCAATTTAGGAAGGATTATCAAAGATCCACTGGTTTATGTGAGAAAACAGAAAACTCAAAAATTCTTGATCCCTCTTGTAGCCCTAGTGTCATCAGCAGAGACCACAACAGAATGCTCCTGATGACGGTATGAGAAAGCCTGCTTCACCATGAGAAATTCTGAGATGGCTAACCACAGGAAGGCTAGCCAACCATAGTTGAATTACGCACCATAGTCAGGGAAGTCACGTGTAAGACATGGATATGTGTTGGTGGTTTCCGAGAGGACAAGGACGCTCCTCTGCTGAAACAGCTTCCAAGTCACGGGAAAAGAAAATGTGGTAGAGAATTCTGGAGCTCAGATTTGCCATTTGCCCTCCACGCTTCTCACCCATTCATTTTCACCACTAATTTACCCTTCTCCACTTTCAAATCTAGATCTTCAGAAAGAAGTATTTTTCATTTTGTACCATCTTACGCAATTTTAAAAACATATTTCTGATGAACTTTATTCAAATATTAAAAGGCTGCTACCAGTTTTAGTCATCTTGAGTAAACAGTAATACCCAAATTTGAATCTTATTTTTCATACTGATTTTGGGAGATTGAAGCAGTAACTCCTAAAGCAGGTGACCAAAACAAAGTTCTACAAGCCTTTTCTCTTTGCCCACTCCTGGAGAACCTATAAGGTCAGGATGCCTAAGTTCCCCATTTGCACGGGTGTACTATCAATACAAAAATGTCACCATTCAAACCAGAACTTGCTCCAAACACAAAAAGATGGTGTTGTGGGAAATACAGATCACCAAGAAACTCTTATTTCTGTTTCTTCCCATGTTAGACAACCACTTGTGATGAAAATGGCAACATAGAAAGGGAAAGATTGGGCAACTCATATTCCTTTCCTTTCAATCCTACCTCATTCCTTAGTAAGCCAGCATGAACATCAGTACATTGGTAGAACACGTCAAGAAATCAAAAAAAAACAAACAAACAGTTAGGGCCAGGTATGGAGGCTCACACACATAATGTCCACACTTTGGAAGAATGAGGCAAGAGGATCACTCAAGCCCAGGAGTTCAAGGTTCAACCTGGGCAACACAGCAAGTTCCCATCTCTAAAAAAAGAATAAATGAGCCATGTGTGGTGGTACCTGCTTCTATGTAGTCCCAGCTTCTGCAGAGGCTGAGGCAGGGTTGCTTTGGTAGGGCGGATGGGACCAGGTGTAAGGTCCCCATGTTCCCAGGCTCTTGGTTCCCAGTACTGAAGAATAGTTGCTGGCACTGAGTTGACTGAATGAATGAGCAGACCAAGCAAGTGTGAGCAGGCAAAGTGCCAAAGTTTTATTACAGATTAAAGCACAGTGCATTCCAAAGAAGGAATGGGTCAGCTCCTGGGAGTGGAGGCGACCCTGAGTTTAACAAAATTTCTTCTTTTATGCTGACTCCTTAATTTTGTAAGTGGAGAGTGGAATATTCATTGTTTCTCATGGAAAAGGATGGAGAATTCCTGGAATTGAGAACCCTCCCCTTTTCTATCCTTGTAAGGCAATTTCTGACAACTGCCGTGGTATTTGTAAATTGTCCTGGCCCTGGTGGGTGTGAGTTTTACCATGTTAAAGCGGGTAGTTCTCTTAGGGATGCTGTTTTCTCAACTACGTGCATGTTCTAAAGACCCTCTCTGACGCTGTGACAGTATCTCTACTTTGTGGTTTCTCTGCCTCTTTCTGATTAGTCGGTCTGATTCTAGGGAAGCCCCTTCCCTAGAATCCTATTCAGGCTGTGTCCAAAACAATCAAAATCAGTATGACCATATCTGTTGGTTCATATCAGAAAGTCTCTGGGATGTTTATCGTTTATCAGTTCCCCCAAACAACCAGCTCTGCAAAACAACCCACCTGAGAGGTCTTGATTAGGCCCACAACCCAGGCCAGCCTGACCCAGTCCAAAATAGCATCCAACGTGAACCTAGGAATTCTCAGTGAGCTAGGATGACAACACAGTACTCCAACTTGGGCAACAGAGTCAGACCCTGTCTCTAAAAATACTAAAACACGAAAACAAAAAAAGCAATTGAGTTAGCTTTGTGCAGCATTTACATTGCTCTAGTAAGAAGAAAACCATGTATGTACTTATGAACTATGAAGTAGCAATTATAATTTGGTAATTTTGCATATGAGTTACACTAAAAATGGGAATTGCACAATGTAAAATTTAGGCTAACCACTTAATATTTTTATTTTTACTCAGAATGTTATTAAGTAGCAAGAAAGAACACTACCCAAGAGAGACGAAGAAAATAAAAAAGCTTTATATTTTAGTAACTATTATTAATGGCACTTTCTTCCTGCTCTTTGAAACAACAGGCCCTGCATTTTCATTTTGCCCTGAGCCCTGCAAACTATGTAGCTGCCTCTGGTTGTAAGTATTGAGAGTTAATATATGTAAAGTCACTTAGAATAATGTAAGGCATACAGCAAGTGTGCTATGAGTGTTTGCTTTTAGTATCATTATCATTATAAAAAGACACTGATCCTCAGATAATTTATTTTAAAAAGTTAAAATGTATCCATATGCTGCTTTTAAAGATACAATGTTACCTTTACACTACAATGTTAAAAGGGTGTAATTGTATTTCCTAGCTATTTGTATTTCTTGAACAATTTTTTTATGTAATATTAAAATAATATCCCTCTTTTACAACATTGAACTTTTGCCCATTTTCTAGAAATTATATATTTTACAATGTCTGGTTCCCCCCATTGAGAAATTAGGATTCAGCTTTCTCCACTTGGTTAAGTTTGTTACCAAACTTGGTAACAAACTGTATATCTTGTCATTTCTAATTTATTTTTTCTGTTTTGTTTTCTCTGGTTATTTTTTTCTGTCTTTGTGGTTGTATGCCTAAAGCAAGCAAACAAAAACAACTCTCTAGGGGTGGCGCCTGTGGCTCGAGGCCTGGCCCCATATACTAGGGGTGACGGGTTTAAGCTTGGCCCGGGCCCACACTGCAAAAAACACACCACCACCCCCAACTCTCTAGATATTTTAATAAGATTTTGGGACAAGGCAAAGGTGGATGCATAAGGTCCTTCAGCCACCTTTAAGGAAGTCTATATATTTTATGTGCTGCTTTCAAATTTCCTTTTTTTCTGCTGTCTTTTGTGATCATTTCTCCACATCAACATGTTCAGATGCACTTTCTGTTTTTTACTGGCTGTAAACTATTCCCCGTGTATTCATGGTCCATAACTTCCTACTGAACTATGTTTTCTTGAATGAATTATAAATTGCTGGGGGTTGAAGGCCCGGAGATAAAGACCACAGCCTTCCTCTGTGAGCGTGTCTGGATGTGGAACATCCAGGTGAGGAGCAACTGATGGGTGTGCAGATTTAACTGGTTGCTAGTCTCTGTTTTGACTGGAAGTTGCACGTGCTCCTTCTCAGGGAAGTGGAAAGGAAAAGTTTTACCTCAGCCTCTATACAGTACCCCTAAAATAGCCCTCTAAACTTACATTAATACATATTTTTATTAGGAACATACTATATATACCGTTCTATACATTTTCCCCAATAATCTATGTCTATTATTCCATATTTACATGTATGTCTATTATATTATTTTCAACAAACATATACTTATTTATATGGAAGGTAACATATTCCTCTATTCATAAACAGATGCTTTGTGTACAAAGGGATTTACATGAAAGAAAAAAAAAAACTCCATCTCTACCCAAAGCCCTATCCCATTTCAGGGAGGTCCTAATGTTTAGATTTTCTTATACATATCCAGCAATATATTCTTATGTTATATTATTTATGCAATCAGATTTTATACTGAAATAGGTATTAATATAATAAATTTTGCCCTAAGATATTGCACAGCTTTTTAAATTTTAATAAAATACTGGTGTTTTTCTCATATCAGAGTACAGACTAATTTTTCACTTATAACTAAGTCTATTGCTGGCTTGTTTATTCCATTCTCTGGATCTGAATTCTTATTCTTGACTTAATAAACAGTTCTGACATAGCCACATCTTTTTTATACCTGCTTAGAACATACACTGCACATGATTCTGCCTTTTCCAAAATTTCTTAAATATTTGGGTACCTTTTTTTATCACATAAATTTTATCATCGATTTGTAAAGTTCTTGAAACAAAACTCATTTAAAGTCTGATTGAAATTTATTAAACTTACATACATTAATTTTTATAGAAACAGTACTTTTAAAACATTGAATCTTTTTTCCAGATGTAGGGTGTGTGGTGTGTCTTTCCAGGTATTAGGATTTTAAATACCTCAGAATTTTAGTTTTTTATTCTCTTATATAGGACTTCCACATTTCCTGTTAAAGTTCTTCTGAGTATTTTATAGGTTTTGTTCATAATGTGGGGGTGATGTTTTCCAGACAGTATAAAGCTGTTCGCTGGTGTCAAGGAAAGCTATGACTTTTTCTGGGCTTTATTTATCTTGTATGGAATCATCTTACAGGATACTTTCATTAGTTTTAACTATTTCTCTCCCTTGCTTGGCGTGCTTTATTTACTAATCACTATAATTTGATGTTTCTTGTTTTTTTCTTAAAATAGTTTTTTTTGTTTTTTTTGCCATTTTTGGTCAGGGGTGGGTTTGAACCTGCCACCTCCAACATAAGGGGCCAGCACTCTACTCCTTTGAGCCACAGGCGCCGCCCATCATATTGAATTTTTTAAAATAAGCACAGGTAACCTTTTATTATTCCTGACTAACTATTCTTAAGCCTCTATCTTCCACTGTGGAGGATGATTGAGTGTTCCTTCCTGATAGTTACTCTATAAGAAGTTTTCAATAATTCCCCTCATTTCTTCTCTCAGACCTCTGGCCTAGTATTTTCCTTGAACTTGGAATCCTACTAGGTCAAAGTCTTATTATTATTTTTAATTCTTTACAGAATTTAATTTCTGTACAGTTTTTAATTTCTTTACAGCCAGTAACTCTGAACTAACGTCGTCTTTCCTGGTGACACAAGCCTCAATATTTCACACACACTGAGATATTCCTCTGGGCTGCGGCTCTGGGTCTGTGGTTTCAGCACCACTGCTGAGCTGTCTGTGAGGTAAGACGCATCAGCCCTGCACTCAGGGAGGGCCAACTCCCCTGCTTCTCACCCTTTTTTTCACTCAGTCAGGTCCATATTTTTGATGCGGATCTGTCACTCCAAACCTTTGTTTTGTTTTGTTTTTGAGATAGAGTCTCGCTCTGTTGCCCTGGGTAGAGCGCCATGGCATCATAGCTCACAGAAACCTCAAACTCCTGGACTCAAGCAATCCTCTTACCTCAGCTTCCCAAGTAGCTGAAACTACAGGTGCCCGCCACAATGCCTGGCTGTGTTTCTATTTTTAGTAGAGACAGGGTCTCACTGTTGCTCAGACTGATCGTGAACTTCTGAGCCCAAAGGATCCACCTGACTGGCCCTCTCAGAGTGCTAGGATTACAAGGATGAGCCACTGCAACCGATTACTCAAAACCATGATAAATGGTGATGTTTGTCCAAGCCAAGTTGAGCAAGTGTGTGAAATGTGTTTCTATAAAGTATGCCCAGATGAAAATGGACATGCAGCAACTGAGGTTTGAAGCATTCCTCAATATTCCCCAGAGGACATCCTCCAGTCTCCTGCTTTGAAGATGATCCTCTGACAACTATAGGAGAAGTGGCTGAAGAACTCAACTTTGACCATTTTATGGTCTTTCAGCATTTGAAGCAAATTGGAGAGATGAAAAAGCTTGATATGGTGGTGTCTCATGAGCTGACTGAAAATCAGAGCAATCACCATTTTCAAATGTCATCTCTTATTCTATGCAACAACAAACCATTTCTTTTCTTTTCTTTTTTTCCTGCAGTTTTTGGCCAGGGCCAGGTTGGAACCCACCATCTCCGGTATATGGGGCAGGTGCCCTACTCCTTGAGCACCACCCTACAAACCATTTCTTAATCGGATTATGGCATGTGATGAAAAGTGGATTTCATATGATAACCAACAACAACAACCAGCTCAGTGGCCGGGCTGAGAGGAACCTCCAGAGCACTTCCCAAAGCCAAGCAGGCACCAAAAAAACGTCATGGTCACTGTTTGGTGCTCTGCTGGTCCAGCACAGCTTTCTGAATCCCTGTGAAACCATCACATCAGAGGAGTCTGCTCAGCAAATTGATGGATGCACTGAAAACTGCAATGCCTGCAGCCAGTATCGGTCGCCAGAATAGGCCCAGTTCTTTTCCACGACAGTGCCCTACTGCACCTTGGGCTTCAGAAGTTGAATGAATTGGGCTAGAAAGTTTTGCCTCATCTGCCATGTTCACCTGACCTCTGGCCAACCAACTGCCACTTCTTCAAGCATCTCTACACCGTTTTTGCAGGGAAACTGCTTCCGCAACCAGCAGGATAAAGAAAATGCTTTCCAAGTGTTTGTGGAATCCCAAGCACACATTTTTATCCTACAGGAAGAAGCAAACTTATTTCTCATTGGCAATAAAGTGTTTATTGTAATGGTTCCTATTTTGATTAATGAAGATGTGTTTGAGTTATAATGATTTAAAATTCATAGTCCAAAACCGCAATTGCTTTTGCACCAACCTGATAATATTTTGTTCCATGATTAGAATGTAGCTATGATGGCGGAGATCACATATAACAATGTTGGTATCTTCTACAATACCTATTGAGCGTGTATGCATTCTTCCTAGTAAAATAAATGGAATAGTGATCAAAACAAAACAAACAAAACCCCCAACAACCTAGGTTCTCACACTGGATCCCCCATAATTATCATACCTTGAGCTTCTTTAAGGCTGATTTCATTACTGGCAAGGGAGCACATCAGTTGAGCCTACTTTCTTAGAAGTCTTAGATCATAAGCAATAGTACCAAAGACAGCTGGAGAAATGTGAAGGCTTAAACGTGCAAGGAAGGCATCCTTGACACAAGACTATTACCTGTTATCAGACCATTTCTCTTCCCAAGCCAAG
Source organism: Arctocebus calabarensis (assembly GCA_963573935.1). Taxonomy (NCBI): domain Eukaryota; kingdom Metazoa; phylum Chordata; class Mammalia; order Primates; family Lorisidae; genus Arctocebus; species Arctocebus calabarensis. The sequence continues at coordinate 10,296 of CAUYON010063605.1, forward strand.
GTTAAGTCCAGTATACCTCTGTCTTCCACAGGCTACAAACTATTGAGTAAAGGTGTTTGAAAATGTGACTACCATACGCACCCAGGAGTGGTCATATAAACGTAGTGATGGCAGTCTCCCTTGTTACCTTGGTTGGTTGAAGGCGGTGGCTTTCCTCCAATTTAGGGAATTGTCAATATTCTCTGTTAAAAATGATGCACATATTACCTTTCTCACACACACAAGCATATTCTAACTGGAAAAAAAAATGAGGTTTGCAATGTAGAAAAGAGAGCTTTATTGCTCATAAAGGGTTGCAGCCCATGGTGGGATGTCCTGGCAGGCTGGAAACTGACTCTATGAACAAATCTCAGTGACCACTCCCTCTCATGTTTTATTTGAGGGTTTGATGACCTTTCTGGGTCATTTCTCAGAAATAAAAGAATTTCTGGAAGACAAAGGAATGGAGATTCTGAAGACCCCCCCACCCCACCCCTGCCAAGCCTTCTGAATCTCATTCAATCCTACAAACCTGCTCCAGTGCACGTGGCCCCTCCTTATTTATTTATTTATTTATTTTTGGCCAGGGTGAGGTTTGAACCTGCCACCTCTGGCATATGGGGCCGGCGCCCTACTCCTTTGAGCCACAGGCACTGCCCATGGCCCCTCCTTTAAAAGCCCCAAATCTCCCCTGGTTGGGAAGACAGATTAGTGAGCTGATTCCCCATTCTCCCAACAGGTCTTTTTTTTTTTTAAATAATTTTATTGAATCATAATTCTGTACATTGGTGCAATCATAGGGCACGATTCATATACATTCAGAAATGTTTTGATCGTACTATTACAGATCGCCTTCATGTCATTTTCCTGATCACTATATAAAGACATTGATACTCTACATTTAATAAGTTTCACCAGTACCCTGCTAAGATGCACCGCAGGTGTGATCCCACTAATTGCCCTCCCTCCACCCATTCCTCCCTCCCCTCCCCCCCTTTTCCCTTTCCCTGTATTCCTATGCTATAATTGGGTTTTAGCCTTCATATGAAAGCTATAAATTAGCTTCATATTAGGGCTGAGTACATTGGATACTTTTTCTTCCATTCTTGAGATACTTTGCTAAGAAGAACATGTTCAGCCATTCGATCCTATAATTCCTTTATTGGGTATATATCCTGAAGACCAAAAATCACATCATAATAAAGATATAGGCACTATTTTTGTGGCTATTATTATTCCCATGTTACTGGGAGACAGGGAGAATAAATGACTTGCTCCTGGTTTCATAGCTAGTGTGGCCAGACCAAAATTTGAACCAGGCTGACTCAGTTCAGCGCTTGTGCTGTTCACCATTCTGTGCTTTCCAAGGCCAATTCTAATCCTACACAGTTAGCCCTGCAGGAGATTCTGACCCTCATTTTGGAGGTATCTATTTAGAAAGCAGGAGCTTTATGCTTCTTTGTTCTCAGCTTTGAACTCTTTTTTTTTTTTTTTTGCAGTTTTTGACTGGGGCTGGGTTTGAACCCACCACCTCCGGCATATGCGGCCGGAACCCTACTCCTTTGAGCCACAGGCGTTGCCCTCAGCTTTGAACTCTAAACATGAATTCTCAGACACTAAAAAATTTACATTCATCATTCTGTTATATATAATTTTTTTCCCCATTATTAAATATATTTCTGGACTTCTGACCCTTCCCATGTAATATATGCTAACTAATGCACAGAATTTAATGTTAAAAATAATTAGACAATTTTTGTGAAGGTATACCTAGTGAATAATGCATGCTACCACTAATTTCCATTAGTCTGGATTGCTGAGAATTAACTCAACTATAATAAAATGATATAGTTATTATGTAAATACATGTGCTTGCCAAGAAGGAACAAGATAATATCGTCAAGATCGCTTTGCTGGCAAGATGACCAGCATAATGAACAAATTTTCTGTTATGTATGTGACTTGTGGAAAAATAATCTTGCCACATTCTGAAAAATGTAGAAGCCAGCCCTGAACTGAATTTTAAGGATGCCTCTGAAGGAGCATTAGGGTGCTAATAATATCTTAAAATTCTGTACAAAATTTGTGTTTACTTGTATACATGCATTTTTCTGGGGGATAGAGTTCATTGTTTTTACCATATTTCCAGAATTATTTCCAAAAAAAGGTTAAGAAATACTGATACAAGATAGTGATACCATAATCTATACTAACCAGGATATAAGAGAATATGTAATAACATAAAGTTTAAGAATACTTCTTGCTGGGCGGCCCCTGTGGCTCAGCAAGTAGGGCACCGGCCCCATATGCCGAAGGTGGCAGGTTCAAACCCAGCCTCGGCCGAACTGCAAAACAGAAAAATAGCCAGGTGTTGTGGCGGGCGCCTGTAGTCTCAGCCACTCAGGAGGCTGAGGCAAGAGAATCACCTAAGCCCAGGAGTTGGAGGTTGCTGTGAGCTGTGTGACACCATGGCACTCTACCGAGGGCGATAAAGTGAGACTCTGTCTCTACAAAAAGAAAAAAAAAAAGAATACTTCTTGCCCTGGAGGATGGAAAGCAAAACCTTTGGAGGAATTTAAATCCCTGAATGACATAATTCTCCATTAAATAAGAAAATCATGGTTTATAAAGATTGACTAGATAAAGCATTAAAATAAGCATTGGTTTATATACCTCTGTCCCGGTTGAGGTCACAATGAGCCTCAGACAAGTTGGTCTCATGGATCTGATTTCCTGGCAGCAAACTTTTCCCTGGATAGGCACCTAATTTTTTCCCTTCTTCTTATATATTTTTTTATTTGAGGTAATTACAAGGAAGATAAAGTTCTGAGATTTAACTTTTTAAAGTTTAAATGTTGAGATAAATGAAAGCCTTAAAATCCATCAATTCCCCCCCTTCCAAATGTAATTTACAGAAGGCACAATAATTTGGGTCTCACTGGTCATAGTAGAGATATTACAGAAGGATAATTTGGTGGATAGTTATTTTCACAACACAAAATTGGTACTTCTTCCTTAGGCAGTGTTAAGTTATAATCCTAACTGTTGGTTTGTGAGAGTATTTTGCCATCTACTAATTTGTATGAATCTAGAAAAATAAATTCATATGATTTAGAATCAAAAGCAAAAATATGAAATGCATACATATGTGATATAAAAATATATTTTTAAACAGTTTAATACATATATAATGTTATTGTCATACTTGGCAGATGGCATTCATTTTGAGAACTATTTTACTCAAGGAAATTTAATTAAAAGGGACCAACTCAAACAATACACCAGATCAGAGATAATATACTTGCCTTATTCCAGGGGTTTTCAACCTTCCTAATGCTGTGACCCTTTAATACAGTTCCTCATGTTGTGGTGACTGCCAACCATAAAATTATTTTCATCGCTACTTCATGTATTTTATGGGTTCTCAACCTTCCTAATGCCACGACCCTTTAATACATGTTGTGAGGAAAGTATATTAAAGTGAGGAACATGAGGAACATGTATTAAAGGGTTGTGGCATTAGGAAGGTTGAGAACCACTGCCTTATTCCTATTTCTGAATAATCTAACTAGCATTTGTTTGCTTTATAAGATATTCAAAATATCTTCATCTGATTATTGCCCTTTGAAGGGAGACTTCCTGTGAAACTAACTGCTATTTGAGAGACTACCCAGAAAGAACATTATCACATATTTGCAAGAAAATTTCACATTAAAAAATAAAATAGATGCCACACATAAGGAAAGGAGGAAGAGTATGGTCTCTGGGGCAGAGTCTACTATTGTCTTCCGACCTTGTCCTTATGAGAATCTAACGCCTTCTCCCATCTGTGGAAAAATTGTCTTCCATGACATCAGGCCCTGGTCACTAGATCATGACTGATCCAGGTTTCTCCAGGTCTCTTGCAGCCGAATATCTTCCTGTGATTAATTTATCTCCAATGGAATGGACTGCGAGTACCATATGCCAATTTCTAGGCTAAGATTTTCAGACCGCTACATTTTCCTTTCATTTCTCGTCAGATTTGACTGGGAAGATAACATTAATGTCCTAGAGGTGAATCTCTTAACCCGAGGGTTATGGCTCAACAGAATTCAATGTATCTATGGAACTCAGGTGCTGAAAAATTACACCTGCAATTTTATTAAATTAGGATTTCCTTTTGTTAAGAACATGGACAATAAATCATAGTAATATTAATAGTAGCTGTGGCATTGGCAAAAATGAAAATCATGGATTTTTTCAAATATATACTCATTGCATGTATCTTAAAATGTGGCTTAGGTTCATAATTACTTCAAAGTATGATATTTATACCTATAATTTAGATGGCTTAAATCTCAAAGTGATAATAAAAATGTATAAGTTTATATGTTTTGATAATGGCATTTCAATGTAATTTGTTTCCTTTTAAATCTGATGCATTTTATTTTATGCATTTAGTAAACATCATGCTGAGAATGGGTCCATAGCTGTCACTAGAGGCACATGGCATAAAAAAGGTTAAGAATACTGCCACCCTGGGGGATGGAGAAGCAGGAAGGAAGTTAAGTCCCTGAATGACCAGAAAGGGAAGGGCTCACAGCAGGAGGTGAGCACTGGGAGACTGAGCGAAGCTTCATCTGTATCAGATGGCATCACACCACAGCTCCCCCTTCATCTGTATCAGATGGCATCACACCACAGCTCCCCCTTCATCCGTACCAGATGGCATCACACCACAGCTCCACCTTCATCTGTATCAGATGGCATCACACCAGAGCTCCGCCTTCATCTGTATCAGATGGCATCAGACCAGAGCTCCACCTTCATCTGTATCAGATGGCATCACACCAGAGCTCCGCCTTCATCTGTATCAGATGGCATCGCACCAGAGCTCCACCTTCATCTGTATCAGATGGCATCACACCAGAGCTCCACCTTCATCTGTATCAGATGGCATCGCACCACAGCTCCACCTTCATCTGTATCAGATGGCATTGCACCACAGCTCCACCTTCATCTCTATCAGATGGCATCACACCAGAGCTCTGCCTTCATCTGTATCAGAGGGCATCACACCACAGCTTGGCTTTCATCTGTATCAGATGGCATCACACCAGAGCTCCACCTTCATCTGTATCAGATGGCATCACACCACAGCTTGGCTTTCATCTGTATCAGATGGCATCACACCACAGCTCCGCCTTCATCTGTATCAGATGGCATCGCACCACAGCTCCGCCTTCATCTGTATCAGATGGCATCGCACCAGAGCTCCGCCTTCATCTGTATCAGGTGACATCACACCAGAGCTCCACCTTCATCTGTATCAGATGGCATCGCACCAGAGCTCCGCCTTCATCTGTATCAGATGGCATCCACCAGAGCTCCGCCTTCATCTTTATCAGGTGACATCACACCAGCACTCCACCTTCCTCTGTATCAGGTGACATCACACCAGAGCTCCGCCTTCATCTATATCAGATGGCATCACACCAGAGCTCCGCCTTCATCTGTATCAGGTGACATCACACCAGAGCTCCACCTTCATCTGTATCAGGTGACATCACACCAGAGCTCCCCCTTCATCTGCATCAGATGGCATCCACCAGAGCTCCCCCTTCATCTGTACCAGATGGCATTGCACCAGAGCTCTGCCTTCATCTGCACCACATGGCATCCACCAGAGCTCCTCCTTCATCTGTACCAGATGGCATCACACCAGAGCTCCACCTTCATCTGTATCAGGTGACATCGCACCAGAGCTCCGCCTTCATCGGTATCAGGTGACATCACACCAGAGCTCTGCCTTCATCTGCATCACATGGCATCCACCACAGCTCCCCCTTCATCTGTACCAGATGGCATCACACCAGAGCTCTGCCTTCATCTGTATCAGATGCGATCCCACCAGAGCTCCGCCTTTATCTGTATCAGATGGCATCACACCAGAGCTTCGCCGTCGTCTGTATCAGAGGGCATCGCACCAGAGCTCTGCGTCCCATCACATCAGAGGTGGTATTAGATCCTCATAGGAGCATGAACCCTGCTCTGAATTTCACAGGTAAGGGATCCAGGTTGCCTGCTCCTTATGAGACTCTAATGCCTTCCTCCAGTTGTGGAAAAATTGTGTTCCATGACACTAGTCTTGGGTGCCAAAAGGTTGGAGACCTCTGGCCTAGGAGAAGCAACTCAAAATATTCCACGTGGAAGAAGTGTCATCTCTGTTATTTCGGTCACCCTCTCCTGGAGCTCTTTGTGGTGCAGTATCTATCACGTCGACCTAATGCTATGCATAGCATCAGCTTCTGTCACTTACTGCAGAAAGGAAACCATTCTCAACCTTTTTAACAAGACTTAAAACTGTAAGAACAAAGGATTTTATAACAATAAAAATAACAAGTATTTGTATAGACAATTAAAAAGTGTTCAATATTTTAATACAACAAAATACCTATGTGAACATTAAAATCTTAACTGCAAAACCAGGCAAACCAATAAATAACTGAAGTATACTATTCTACGAAATACAAAATACAGGAGATACTGCTGAATTATGTAAAAATTATAAGCAAAGCAAAGACTCTTCATCACCAGTTTCACTGCAAGCCCACTATCGTCCCGATTTCAAATGTCTGCTCTCTGACCAAATAATCCTTCAAAGCCACTACAAATATTGTTTAACCTGCAAAATTTCACTTTCCCATATTTCCCTCATGCACGCAGGTTCCCTTCTTCCTAAGTTCACATTTCATAGTCACACTTTATGAGCATTCTGGGGCATATACCCCACCTTTCTTCCCTCTGTTGTTGTACTCTCTGACTGTACCCAAGCACCAGTGTGGGAAGAGAAAAACACATCCTCATGATCGATGTTCTCATTAACCTCACGTGGGCCTTCAGCTCTGTCTAGCAGCAATGCTGAACAGTCGTACTATACTCAGTGTTCCACTCCTCTCCTGAGAAAGTATTTCACGCTGCTTCTTTATTCAAACTTCTAATTCATCCTCCTGCCTTCAGTCTTAGTCATGGAGAAAATTGGAGCAAAAAGAAAAGAAGTTTGCCCAGCCTCCGCTACCACATTCACACCTGTCATGGTCAAGCATCCTGTCCGTGACCTTCACTCCTGTAGCTGTGGATGGATGGCTGCTTGGGCAGTCTGTGAAGCACCTTCCCATTTGCATCCCACTGCCCATTTTCTCTTACCTCCCGAGAACATGGCTCACGCAATCACCTTCTCTGTACTTCATCCTGCTTATTGGCCTATATAACTTATTGTGATCTCTTCCATGTTTCAGAAAAGTCTCTCCAGGCCACACAGTCGTCTGTGGCAGACATTTCATTTCTGTTTTTGGAGCAAAGCCCTTGGTAGTTGTCTGTCCTTCCAGTTTCCATTTTCACTGGACCCATTCAAATCAGTTTCATCCCACTCCCACTCTGGAACTTCTTTTATCAAGGTCCCTGGCAACTTCCGTATTGGTAAATCCAAAAGTCAGGTCTTGGTATGCACCTTACCCTGCCTGTGAGGAGCATTTGCCACAGTTTTGACTTTTTCCTGACTTAAAACCTGGCTTGTATTTCCAATACAACTTGTGGTTCCCAGCCTCTCCCTCAGCCCCCATCACCAGCCACATTCCCCAACTCTCCCAGTTTATCCTTTTCCCCTGACCTCACAGTATTGGAAAACTTTAGGGCTCAGCTCCTATCCTTTCATTTATTGTCCACTCTCACTCCCTTTTATATCATAATCACCATAGACGTAACTGACATTTATATATCTCTAGCCCACACTTCTTTTCTGAGGTAATGTGATGCCTCTCGCCTTGTTTATTCCTCAAGACCACGGTGCCCATTTATGTTCTTTTGTGGGTCCAGGCAAATTTTGGAACTTCTTTGGGGGGGTGGGGGTAGGGGTTACATTGAAGCTATATATTGCTTTGGGTGGTATGGACATTTTAATAATATTGATTCTTCTAAACCATGAGCATATGATATTTTTCCATTTATTCATGTCTTTTTCAATTATTTTTTTAATCATTTTTTATAGTTTTCATTGTGGATATCTTTCACCTCTTTGGCTACAGTATTGCTAATTTTTTTGTAGCTATTATAAATGGAATGGCTTTCTTGATTTCTTTTTTAGAGAGTTTGCTGTTGTCAAAGAGACGTGCCGCTGAATTTTTATATACTGTTTTGTATCCTGCGACTACACTAAGTTTCTTAGTTCTCACGGGCTTTTTGTTTGTTTGTTTTTGTGGCATCTGTATCATGTGAACTGCAAACAAACAGGGACAATTTGTTCTTAAAAGAAGTTCAATTTAACTTCTTTTTTCCAATTTGGATGTCTTTATCTCTTTCTTTTGCCTAATTTATTTATCTAGGATTTCCAGTACAATGTTGAATAGAAGTGGTGAAAGTGGCCATCCTGTCTTGTTTTGGATTTTAGAGAAAAAGCTTTTAACTTTCTCCTGTTCATTATTATGTAGGTGTGAGTTTGTCATATAGTTATTATATAGGGGTATGTTCCTTTTATACCTAATTTGTTTAGAGTTTTTATCTTGAAGGGATCTTGACTTTCTGAATGCTTTTCTGTGTCAATTGAGAAGACCATATGATTTTTGAGTAAATGCATATTTGAAAAATATAGATAATACACACATGTTTGAAAAGAAATGAAATCCAAATTTTTTTTAGCAAAATTTGTTTCTGTTAAGAGCATTTCGATTAGTATCATTTAAAGAATCACTGAGAAAAACAAAAATGTTCTGATCTTCCATGCTAAAAGCGATGAGACTATTATGCAATTTTTTGCCAAGACTTCCAGGTCTTATTTCTTCCCTTGTCATTTAGTAGCCAACAAATGTGTTCTTCATCATTGCTGATTTATTTATTTATTTATTTATTTTTTGCAGTTTTGGTCAGGGCTGGGTTTGAACCTGCCACCCCTGGTATCTGGGCCTGGCACCCTATTCCTTGGGTACTGCCCCATTGCTGATTTTTATTTCCTATCTGTGCAGGGAATTTTTATTCCCATATATGGATTGATGGTCTTTCAGGTTAACATCTCACTCAGTAAAATCTCATTTCTTTCCAGAGTAAGTACAAAAGGGGAAAGATCAGTCTATTATAGAACAATGAAGCAAAACTTTAGCTGAAAGATAGCTGGCAATGAAAACAGAGGTGCTTCCCTGAGAGTCAGAGGTTATGTTTTCTCACCAAGCTATTTATCCGCTACCACTAATGAAATAGAAAAAGAACTTTTCTTAAGTACCTTATATTTTTCTGATATCAGATTATTTACATCTACATTGGTAAACATAGACACATTTAATATACATGTAAAGTATTTAATAATTGTTTTCTATTAGAGTATTATTGCATAATTCCAGGTTTACAGTAAGATCTTAAACAGTTCTTTCTCCTCTTCCAAAAGCCCATCCGCTTATCCTCTTACTGTGAAATTTAAACTATGGGACTTTGACGGCCTCCCCATTTTCATTTATCCATCTGCTTAAGCAATTTCAATATATATTTTTAAGTATTATTCATTTACGCACTCTTTCATTTATTTAACAAATATTTAGGACTTACCTCCTGTCTGGCATTATGTCTATTTCTAGGGATCCAGGAAGGACAAGCAGAGAATCCTTGCCTTCGTGTAACTTGGAATCTGTATAGGGACACAAATATTTTGAGTAGCACTTAGCAGTTACAACCAGTGCTACAATGTGATTAATGGTACAAACAGTGGTGCTTGATGGTTTGGTTGAGGAACCCCAGGTAGAACGGAAATGAGTAGGGGTTTCTAGGGGAAAGAGAAACGCAAAGCGTATGAGGAGCTGCAGTGGAAGACTCTGCCGTCTCTACTATCCGCCTCCCCCCTGGCATGCATTCAAATCTGTGAAGTCTACATAGACCTTACAATCTGTTATCATCGCCTGGGCAATCTATACCTGTAAACATACACTGACTACGGCTACTTAAGGCAGCACATACTGAATGTGCAAAGGGAAAAAGTGGGGAGAGTCAATTACACTGCCTGGGAAAATAGGGAAAACGGGAGAAGGAGAGGTATATTTTATCTGGCCCAGAAAGATGTCTAAGAGGTTTTTTTCTGTCGTGTATTTTATTTTGTTTTACTTTAAAAGAGAAATGGGAACAAAAATCTGAGAAAATGGCATATTATAAAGTCATGGTTGTTTCTTTGGTGACAATTAGAAATTTGATGTATGAGAAAGGACAGAGTGAATTTGGGGAGGAAAGTCAAGATGGATTCTGAGAGATATTTTATGACAGAGCAAAACAGATATTCCGTCCTTTAAGCACTAGAGAGCCATAAGGGAAAAAATAATGTTGTGGTATGACTCTCTGGTGGGTAATCTGAGCACTGTTATATCTGCTTATGAGATAAGAATTCACCTTCCTACATTTTAAATCACTTTATGTAGCGCCCCTTTGCACCTACTTTGTATAGTGTGCAAAGATAAACCTGCTGGTACAATTCAGTTCAGATACCAACAATTGGCTTCTTGCTTTTTTGTCTTGAATCTGGAAGCAGACGAGGCATGCGGAAGAGACCTTATGTTGACCCAGAGGCTATTAGTCATCCAAACCAATAAACATTCTTCTCCGTTTTGACTTCTAAGTTCAAAAATTTTTAGCCTCTAGAAACTAAATCTTTTCAACTTACCCAAACATCTACCCAAATAATTCAAAGACATATTTGCATTTATTAATGTGAAAAAATAAATGGCTCCTCCTCATTAGCAAATTAAGGTTCTAGGTAACTTCAAAACATTACATTCATAAACGCATACCCTTACCTATTTTGTTGAGACAAGCTAATTTTAGCTTTCAAAAATGAGAAGGAGACGTTGACAGAACAGACAAATAAAATGTAAAAGTGCAAGGGCAAATGCCAGTTTTTGAATTATATATAGTGATGATTCATGGGCATAACCATAAATCTTATATAACAGAGCACATCTATCTTGGAGGATTGTCAGGAGCATATGGGACCTTCAGGTGTTACAGTGACTAATAACTATTCGTAGCTTAGTGTGAAATTCCAAGCTTCAGGCCTAGGTTTACTTACGTGTTCATAGAAAAACTATACAACTATTCGGGCATTTTGACTTATTTTACTAATTTGTGAGCTCCAAAACAGAAAACTGCTACTGAATAAAGCAGTTATCCATTGATCTATTTACTGAAAAGATTTTTTTTCCACAAAATAGAGTGGTTATGTTCAAAATTGCAAGCTTGAATGTACACATGCCTTTGTGCGTGCACAGTTTGGGTGTTACATGTACAGATATAAATCTAGTTGCCTCTTGCACCTATTGGGAACATTGGAACAAACCTTTCTTTTTTGTGGTGGTGGTTTATTTTTAATAGCTGAGGGTTCTGCTTTTGTTTTTGTAAGGACTGCTTAACAAAAGGAAGCTGACTGCATAAAGAAAGAAAAGGATTTCTGACCTGAAAAGACAGAATCTGACTTCACATATCTCCAATTTTGAGTGAGGGGCCAACCATGAGCGATTTCAGATACAGAGTAGGAAAGGTTAACAGAAGATGCTGCCAATGAATTGTGAGCCAGAGAACTAATTTAAATTCTTCAGGGGCTGGAGCGCCCCTCCTTGCTAGCACGGAGTGCCCACTTTTAAAAGCTGGTGCAGTGTTTTTTCCTTTGGGAAGTTGGCTATGGGGTATCTATTGAGTGCTTGAAACAACAGGGCTCAAACCAAAGGAAAAAATCTTTGCCCAGTAACAAGAATGGAGAACCAACAAGGTGTGAGGGTCCCTGCTGTGCGGTTTTGTTCTCTGTAAAACTGAGCTTATAGAAAGCTGCCTAGTTTTTGTTTCATCAACTCTACTGGATCCCACTTGCACAAAGCTTTGGATATCTGGCAGCCTTGGGGCTCCACTTCTAACAGTTCCTTCAGAATCATTCCTCCAGCTAAACCAGGCACGTTATTTTTAGGTCTTAAGAGCCAGGATACCAGGTGAGGAACAAAAACTGATTGGAGAGTCAGACGGTGGGGAATTTTCAAATTCAGCCCCAGAAAAGCCCACTAAAAATAGGTGATTATACACATACTTGTCTAAATTTAACTATTTGAAATGTATTTTCATGCATTTTGCTTAAAAATAGAATATATCTTTTGGAGTAGTTTTGTATATGGAAAAGGAAAAGAGAGAAATTTGAAAACAAAGACAAAAAGGAACAACACAAACCAAGCCAAGATACCTATTAATGGAGGGTCTTTAACTTCTCATCCATCAGATTTAATTTTATCTCCTAGGAGGAAGTCAGACAATTCTGACAAGATAAGCATAGATTATCTTTGGCCTTAGACCATTTCCTTCTATGTGTTTGCAGTTTGATTTTTGTTGATTTCTCCCAGGGATTTTTCCAGATGAATAATTAATTAGAGTCCATGTCAATTTTCCATGGTCATTGAGTTCTGTCAAAATCTTCCCAGAATAAAATTTGTGAGTTGTAAAAACTGAATTGTTACATATTATGCTTTCCTCGCAATTTTAAGGTTGTCTACACCTTTATAAGATTTTTCATTCAAAACTCAATTAGCTTTCACATTATAACCCTGGATATATTTCCTTTTTATACGTTCCATTTCATCACTTTAACAATACACTGGAAACATTATTTTAATTTGAACAGTTTGGGTTTGATTAATTTTATTATGATTCAGCAACTATTCCACACCCATGATTTATTAGATTACAAAATACATATAACTATTGTCTCCTGTTATGGAACTTACATTTTTTTATTTGCTTTAAACATTTGAAGAATATTATTGGAAAACAGCATGTAAATAATACCTACACAGATAACAAACAGAATCAAGTAGCTAGAAGCAAAACTGAGATAAGAAAGCATAAAATCCATGTATGATTCTTATTCTAAAAGAACGATGATTCTACAAGTTTTCTCTCTAGTCCTAACAAATGTTTATCATTTGTACAAGAGTAATTATACTCACAGCTAACATATTTCATATATTTTAAAATATCTCCTTCCTCAAACTTTTTAATATAACTTTTTGTTTTGTTACTCTTCAAATTATGCCTTTTGCTTCTGGCCTTCGTAACACATTTAAGGTTGCATATTTTTTCTTAGGCAAGAAATTGAAATCAAATTCATTGACGGTTCCATCAATTCTGAAAATGAGGCGTTCTAGAATTAATTTCGACAATGTATCATAAACTTTTCCATATACTTTAATTTTATTAAAAATATATGTATGCTGACTTAGAGTCAGCAAAGTTCATGAAAATGTATAGAAATACTTCTATGTTATTTGTTATCATTATATCATCTGGCTTTTCTTACTTTTTTCTGATTACTTCTCAAATACATTAACATTGGGTTTCAAGGCAGCTGCCTGCGTTCTAGAATATCTGGTTGGGGGTTTCAGGCAGCTGCCTGGGTTCCTGGTTTTTGGACTCTTGGACAAACAATGACCAGACACCCCAAAGTAAGGCAAGTATGAAACAGTTTATGGAGGAAGAGAAAGGTAGGCATACAGAGTAAGTCAGTTTACAACGTAAGGTATGTTTGTCATAGATAGCAAATGGGCCACCATGGCCCTAGTAAATAGGCAAAGAGGCAGAGGTTATGGCCAGTGATTCTCCTTTATGCCAATTGGCTTGGGCCCTACCTTGAGATTCAGAGGTTCAGGAACCACAGTCTTACTATACCTGTGGACCTCCCATGAGACTTTCTGAGAGCCCAGGGGCAGTGGGGACTGCAGTGCAGATTTAAGCTAATGGCATGATAATTAGTCATAAGTCTGTTCTAGGTCACCTTCAAGACTCTGCTGTCCTTGTTTCTGGGCTAGAAAGTCTTCTACACCCTTTTCAGTTGGCACATTAGGTTCTGATTGGTAGACTGGTGTGAGCAATCACTTGGTACAAAATTAAGGAGGGCAGCACCAAGGTGGATGCCTGGCCCCACTCCCATTGTCCTGTTTCCTAGGACAGCTGTTTCTAACTAACTACCCAACATTAACTTAGAGGACAGTCAGGATACCAGATAAAACGTGATATTTGTTGGAATTAACAATATTCTACCTTATTTTCTGCTTTTCCTAATCTGTAACATCTATTTTTCATTTTTCCCCTACTCATGTACATTAGAGACAAACAGACTTACTTTCCCTGTGTCTCAAATTTTATGTATTTACTCCTCCTCCTGCTTTCCATGGCTTTCTCCTGCTCTCCTCATGTTTTCACCTGCTTATGAGAGTCTTGCCTTTCCTCAGATACCCTCCAGAAAGTTTTTCTTTTGCCACTAGCCGGAATTTCTAATCTGCAATTATTTAGCATGTAAGTTAATTTGGCCATTCTTTCATTCAACAAAATTTCTTGAGCACCTATTATGTATCGGATCCTTTTCTAAGTACTGGGTGTACAACACGGAAAAATAAAATCCAGGTCTTAAGGAAACTCATTGTCCAGGGAGGGAGACAGATCATAACACAACAAACACAATTTATAATATATTGAAAGACGGTAAGAAAAATAAAGCAGAGGAAGGTAATAGGGAGTGAGGTTGGTGGAAGAGGAGGTTGCTTCTAGAGTCTTTTTTTTTTTTTTTTTTTTTTTATTTTTTGTTTTGTTACAAAAGAATACGGTGTTTGGGTGGAATTACCGAT
>CAUYON010063607.1:0-15895 GCA_963573935.1 Arctocebus calabarensis
AAATAGCCGGGCGCTGTGGCAGGCGCCTGTAGTCCCAGCTACTCGGGAGGCTGAGGCAAGAGAATCGCTTAAGCCCAAGAGCTGGAGGTTGCTGTGAGCTGTGACTCCACAGCACTCTTATCAAGGGTGACAGAGTGAGACTCTCTCTCTACAAAAAAAAAAAAAAAAATGACTGTGCTCAGAGTTACTGTACCCAAGATTTTAGAAATACCACAGCCTAGAAAGTTGAATGATAAACAGGCAGGATGTAGAAAAAATTCATTTTAATTTTTTGTCCAAAAATAAACAACCATGGACAATTATTATGCCACTAACACAGCATTGGTGGTGACACATTTGAATAGGTACTCTATTGGAAGGTTGGAAAAATATGATTATTTCAGTCAGATTTTTCTTATACTTCTCACCCTTGAGCTATGTAAATCATTCGATGAAGTTGTCCCTAAGCACAATATAGTTACTGTACTCTATATAACGAGTTTCTTTTTACCCCAAGGACAGAGAAAAATTGATGGAAAGGAGGCCAATTACCTCTGATGAGTGTCAGTAACAGATAAGGAGTGGAAGGCAGAACAAGACGATGTAATTAAAAAGGAAATGCCGATTACATTATTGACATTACTTGTTATACACAATTTTTTAATAACAGAAAAATGAAATATTAGATCCTTGATTTTTACAGTTTTGAAATGTCATGTATGCCTTCTAATATATTCTCAGACTTGTAGACGAGACGTGATAGCAGTTGACTATGTCAGCAAGTGGACAACAATGTTTGATGGAAGTTTTTTTTAATTTTACTTTCAGAAATATCTAATTTATAATAGCAACCAAAAGCTATAAAATGCCTATGCACTAACATGAGAATGAACATACTAGAGATACACAAACAAGCTAGTAAATTTAAACTTGACTCCTGGACACGCTATGGGATCTGAGCACAGAGAGTTATACCCTGTTTTTTAGATTGAGAATAAAAGCACTGGAAGCCTATGACTGCTCCTTAAAAAAATCTATAAAATCAATGGAACTTTAACCAAATGCAAACAGAAATTTTAAAGGACTTTACACAGTGATTGTACAATCAATTAAGCAAGTGGGCAAAGAGGTAAAAAAAAAAAAAGTCTTAAAGAAATAAAAAATAATAATAATGAAACAGTGGTTCACCCAAATGCCAAAACATAACAAAAAGTTTCAGAACCTAAAGAATGGTGAAGTAGATAAAGGAAACTAACTAGTACAAATAGATCCATGCATATACAAGGAATTAATGTGTGATAATGGAGACAGTTAAGATCACTGGGGAAATAGCATTGAAACAATCAGCTAGACATTTGGAAAACTACAAACAGATCTCCATCACTCATTTAGAAAAAACAAATTCCCTCCACACTAAAGATCTAAATGTAAACAAGAAAACTGCAAACTTCTAGAAAAAAATCTAGGAAATTGTATCTTGATAGAAAAGCTTTTGACAAAACTAAAACCCAGAGCCCTACAATTTAACAATTGGACTAAAAGAATCTGCAAATTCTGAAAAACAAAAATCTCTTAAAATAAAGAAAATACAGAAAATGAGGATTATAGTGCACTACATATAAAGGACTTCTACAATTATTTTTTAAGATACAAAACTGTGGTTGGAAGATATGATTAAGAAATACACAGAAGAAAAACAAATTTCAAATAAACATAGAATCCGGATCAAATCATTGGGAATGAGAGAAATTCAAATTTACCATTACTATGACATAAATTTTAAAACTGACCAAAATTCACTGTTGGCATGACCTTACATTACTGGCAAGGATATAAAATGCCACAAGCATTTCAGAGGACGTTTGGCAGAATTAATCAACATTTAAAATGTGTATGGACATAGATCCAGGTACTTAATAATCTACAAATTTCTCCCTGAAAAATACTTGAGTATGAGCTCAAAGAAATGTGTACACAAGTATTCATTAAAGCATCCCAACAGTAAAACACAGTTGTTAATGTGAGGGTACAAACAAGGAGGTTACAATGTTTGCGCTTGTTAGGTAAACTCCCTCTTGCAGTTGTTTTTGTCACCTGAGAAGTGTGCCATAAACCCTCACATTGTGCCCATTCACTGGGAGCACATCAATCACCTCCCTCCTCCCCTCTCCCTTCCGCCTTCCCCCTCCCCGCAACTTGAATCAAATTGAGTTTTTCTCTTTGGTGGGTGTGTGTTAGATCGTCTACTAGCTTCATATTAGTATTGAACACATTGGATATTTGCCTTTCCATTCTCGTGATAAATTTAAATGACTGTAAAAAAATTAGATTATTTAAGTATCTATTAACTAAGGAATTTTTATATATTATGATAACCCATAACATGAAAAAAATATCCTTTTGCTTAAGAAATACAAACATATTATGCGCTCGTATGCAAACAGATAGAAAGTTATCTGAAAATATAACACCAAGTATGAACAGTGATTAATTTTAGGGAATAATAAATGACTACGATAACTTACTTTAAAATATGCTTAGACTAAGTGACAAAAACTTATAGCTAAAGTGCTTTATGACATTGTAATATGTACTTAACAAATCTTATACTGCCATTAAAATTGTTGTTCAATACATAATATATGGATAACTGACCCTAAGCATTGAACTTTTTATTAACGAAGAAGAAAAGCAATACTACCATCACAAAAAGGTAGTAAAACAATTTTATTTGTTTTCATTTACATCTCAGTCTCATAGATCTATAGGTATACACTTGGTTCCAGATGAATGAGCTGCTATGTATGTAATCAAGATGAAATTAAGTTTAAAATTACCATCTTTCTTATCAGTTCTAAAATATTCAGGCTCAAAATTAATCATGCAAAAGATTATAGAGATAGCCTATGTTTACCCTAAAAATGGTTATTTTGCTTTTGTAGTTTGCATAGATTCACAAAATAAACTTTACCAACACTTTTAGTTTTACACAATAATTTATGTGAGTTGTTTTTTTTAATGCATTGCAAAAGATACTGGTGATTAGTGCTGTAATATCAATCTGAAATTGGCTAAGACAGGTCTTCCAAATCTTTACACAAATATACAATCCCAATGAGATTTTTAACACATATTTCTTTTCTGATTAGGGAATGGCACACTGATTCTAAAGTTTATGTTAAAAAATAAGTACCCAAGGATAGCATACACATTTTTAAAAAATAAAAATAAAGGCTCAGCACCTGTGGCTCAACGGGCTAAGGCTCCAGCCACGTACACCTGAGCTGGCGGGTTCGAATCCAGCCTGGGCCCGCCAAACAACAATGGTGGCTGCAACCTAAAAAATGGCTGGGCGTTGTGGCAGGCACCTGTAGTCCCAGCTACTTGGGAGGCAGAGGCAGGAGACTCGCTTGAGCCCAGGAATTGGAGGTTGCTGTGAGCTGTGATGCCACTGCACTCTATCCAGGGTGACAGCTTGAGGCTCTGTCTCAAAAAAATAAAAAAAAATTAAAAAAAAGAATTTCAAAACTAACAATAAAATTTCCATAATTAAAACAGTGTGATGTTAATGCAGAAATACTTATAAGAAAACAAACCACACTTACATCATATTGAGAATTCAATGTATAAATTCTTATCAATAGAGAAAGGATAGATAATTCAGAAAATTCTGTGAGCCAAATGGCTATTTGGGGAAAAAAATCAATTTGTATTCAACTTACAACTAAACCTAAGTATAAGGAAGTGAATACAAAAGCAAATATTCAAACATATTCAGCAATCCCTTATATTAAGGTGAAGAAATTCATAAGCAAGATACAAACCATAAGAACCAAGATCACCAAATTTAAAATTCACTTTCACAAAAATACCATATGCAAAGGTTAAGCTCAACTAAAATGCTGAAGCTACAGGCACACTAGAAAACAATTAATACCTATATTACATTGAAAATTCCTGTACAGCGTTAAGAAAATGACAACTATGCTAATATGAAGAAAATAGGCAATTTCCAAGGAAGAACTAAAAATTATGTAAGAATGAGCTCAAAGTCAGACAATCAACTTCTGGGAGACAATGCTACAGAAATGTTAGCACTGGATACCACGGCAGACAAGCACAAGTAATTCATCATCGATGGATCTGACGTGTCATAGAAAAAAGGGAAATCTTTTCAATGTCCATTAATAGAAAACTATTCAAACACATTAAACAACAAACAGACTATCATGAAGCCATTTACGGAATGAGGAAAATCATACTACATCCAGTGGAAGAGGATTTAATTGGCCAAACCAAAGTCGCATAATCAAAAGCAAGTGTATTTTAGTATGATCTCATTTGAAATACATAAAGTATGTGAGTGTGTGTATGCATGTGTGTGTACAGCATTTTGGGAGACATGAGTATCTCTGGTAATTGTAAGCGCACAGTGGCACAAGCAAAGAGAGACCCCAATGGTGTTTGAATTTTTACAAGCACATAATTTTGTGCTACATTTCTTTAATTGAAACCATTAATTTGTTTATAGCAACAAAAACTGGAACACGAGTTAAGAGGTAAAAGAAAAAACAGATCTCCCATTTCATTCTACAATCCCATTATTAGACATCTACAAAGAAGAAAAATCATTTTACCATAAGGATATTTGCACTGTTTATTGGCAGCTCAATTTATGATCACCAAAATGTAGAAAAAACCTAAATGCCCATCAACCCAGAAATGGATTAACAAGTTGTGGTATGTGTATGCCACGGAATACTATTCAGCCATTAAAAAGGTGGAGACTTTACATCTTTTGTATTAACCTGGATAGAGTTGGAACACATTCTTCTTAGTAAAGCATCACAAGAATGGAGAAGCAAGAATCCAATATACTCAATTCTAATATGAAGCCAGTCGACTATCTAATACATACCCATGTAAGAGAGAAGCACAAATCAATTCAAGGTGGGGTGTGGGGGAACAAGGGAACAGGGAGAAGAAGAGGAGAATGGGGGGTCATGGTGTATGGGATGCCTGTTGGGGGTGGGACACAATTATAAGAGGGACTTTACCTAAAAAATGCAAACAGTGTAACCTAATTCTTTGTAACTTCAATGAACCTGAACCAACAACTGAAAAAAGAGAGATAAAATAAAAGTAACATTTTTAAATCTGCTCATCTTAGTTAAAAGAAAGTTAATAGATTAACATTCATCCCTGATATTGAAATATAAATTTGTATTTATTCATTTCTTCATCAAATATAACCACTATTAGAATTTAAAATAGGATGAATATTTTTCACAGAATTAGATAAAATAAATCAAAGAACACTTAACCTATACATCAAAAAATAAAAAATAAAAAAGGTCAGAAAAGCAGAATACCATTCATGAATGATAAATATATACTGCTGGCATGAAAAAAAAAATCGAAAAAGTATCCAATGTACTCAGCCCTAATATGAAGCTAATTTATAGCTTTCATATGAAGGCTAAAACTCAACTATAGCACAAGAATACAGGGGAAAGTGGAGAGGAGGTGGGGGAGGATCGGTGGAGGGAGGGCAATTGGTGGAATCACACCTACGGTGCATCTTAGAAGGGTACTGGTGAAACTTACTAAATGTAGAATATCAAGGTCTTCATATAGTGATTAAGAAAATGCCATGAAGGCTATGTTTAACAGTTCAATGAAAAAATTTCAAATTGTATATGAAGTCAGCACATTATGCCCCATGATTGCACTAATGTACACATGATTAAATAAAATTATAAAATAAATAAAATAAAAAGTAGGAAAAAAAGAAACAAGGCATCAATAGAACTGAAGAGGTAATATCAGTTTTGTCAGGTTACGTGGATCTTTAGAAAGCAAAGAAGCAAAAAGTCAGCCTACAGTAAAATATTCCTACAAAAAGATCCATATAAGATAAAGAGAAATACAATTGCTGAGAAAAAAAAATCTTAAAGGATTACAAAACACACAAACAAAAAAAAAAATACTCTGAAATGCAAAGATAAAGAAAGCTGGACTTATAGTAAAGACCAAGTAGAATTCAAGATAAAAAAGAAAAGAGCAAAAAATAAACCATTTTTTAAAATTTCAGATTATGAGGGTACATACAATTAGGTTACATTATTTCTGTGTATAAGGTAAAATTCAAAGTCCAAGTTGAAGTAGAGTCTTTCACCCAGGAAGTGTGCCATATACCCCTACATTGTACCCAGTAGGTGGGAACTTACCCACCCCCTCCCACCTTCTTGAATTTAATTGCATTTTTCTCTCCTGTATGCCTATAGTTCCCATTTTGTTTTTGACAGAGGGCAGTTCCTACTCAGAAGAAATGACACTCAAATTATTTGCCATTTACCATAGAATTATTATGTCTATGACATGAAAGCTGTTAGAAAAAAATGAGCCTAAATTAATAAAAACACAGGAACCATGGAAGATTTCCATAGATTTCAAATTTTCATCAAGTAAACCGACAATATACAACTACATATAAAAGTTTAATGATATTTTTAATAGGACTGATTCAACAGCTAAGTAAACACTTTACACTAGTTCTCCTCACTAAGTGATTACAAGAGCCTGGTTTCTGGCAAATTTTAAATTTTTAATTCCTATATCAGGGAATTGCTCACATATACATATACATTACATATACACCCAATTATAACATGACATTAATGTATTTTTTCCTTCTTCCTGATGCATCCTCTGTTTTTAAAAGTTCTAGGTCAACCTCCAAGTTCACACACACGTACATAGCTCACCTTTTCCTTGTATGTACATGAGAAGCACATAGCTGATGCTGGTGTCCATCTTTCAACTACAAAGGAAATTAAGGAGAACACAATATGGACACACTCAGGTGAGTACATCTAGGAAAAAAATGTAGAAAAGTATTGCTAGTGCCCTTTTCAAACAATTCCTGAAATGTGATCTACTCTAGCCTTTTCCAGTGCATTCTCCAATTAATCCTTTTCATCATTTAAGTGACCTGGCTGGCTTCTCCATTACCTATATTCTGAGAACATCTTAACCAATAAAGACTTCAAGGCACTGAAAACACAATGTTTTAGGGGAAAGTATGAAAGAATACTTCTCTTCCTTTTTTCATTTTGTGCTGAAGTTTATTTGAGAAGTTTATTTGAGAGTTTATTTGAGTTTATTCCAAACTACTGAGGTACATGCCTCAAAATAAGATTACTGAGTTTTTAATGGAACCACTTGTTGTTTTATTTGTACCCTTTCCTCAATCTGTAATTGATAAAGGACTCTAACATGTGGTTGAGAGCATGAGTTGAGATAATTCTAAGCATACACAGCATGTTGTGTAAGTGACAAACATTGTGATGTATTAAAATAAGTCCTCTAATCTTTTTCTATTCCCTTAACATATTGCTTTTCCAAAGGGCTGCTTACTACATCAGAGCTTTCCTCAGATGCCTGTACTTTTGCCATGTATTACGTTCTCCAAAAAAGACAGAACTGAAGGAAGGGTGGAGAGGGACAGAGAGATGAGAGGGGATTTATGAAGGCATCACATGATTATGGAGTCTGAAAAGTCCCACGATAAGCCCTCAGCAAGGTGGAGAACTAAGAAAGCCATTAAGCTGAGTTCTCTTGGCAATCCTCTAAGGATCTGTGGAGAAAGAGCCTTGGGATGTCCCAGAAGGGATTCTGAACCTTTTGTCTACCAACTCTCATCTTTTGTTGATGAAGGGCTGCCTGCAATATATGAGCTCCCTTTGAACTTCAAAGCCCCATTTGCTTACAGATGAATAACTTTTCCATGTTTCAAGAAAGCAGAACTAAGAGATATCTACAGCACACTTGGTGCAGGAGGCTGAGCAGAGTAGGGAACTATCCACCACATAAGTGCTGAATTCAGGCACACTACAGAACTC
Source organism: Arctocebus calabarensis (assembly GCA_963573935.1). NCBI lineage: Eukaryota > Metazoa > Chordata > Mammalia > Primates > Lorisidae > Arctocebus > Arctocebus calabarensis. Next base: position 7,884 of record CAUYON010063607.1, read on the forward strand.
AGGTAATTTGCATTGAAATACATATCCCATACAATCCAAACAAAAGTCTATGCCAAAGGTAAAAAACTATTTAACGAATTTATCTAATTAATAAAGGAATTCACCTGAAGCATGTGAGAATTACTCAGAGAAACTGAAAAACAAGAGTATACATAGCCATTCACTGCCTCCAACGCATCAAAGCTGCCCATTCAGATGAAATCTGAGTATCATTTCTCTGAAACAGTCTGCTCAAACACTCTTGTGGAAGAATTTTCAGTGACTACAAGTCTTCCCATACAAATCCCTATACCCCCATTAGGAAAGATAATGTGGAAAAAGTTCAAATCACCTTAAGAATGACTAAACAAATGTTGGCTTGCTTCCTCGGGTAATCAAATCAAGAGATTTTCACAATAAAATTGGAAAGCCAGAAAGGTTTCAGTGTCACAAGTGAAAAGCTCATTGCCAGCCATTTGGTAGAGACAACTATTAGTGCATTCCTAATTGACTCTCCCAGCATTTTATTTTTTTATCTGTAAACTGGAGTAATTTGACAAAATGATCTCCAAGATTATCCCACTTTTAATATTTATGGAGCTTATAGGTCAAAACTTCAAGCTTAAGAACACCATGGAATGGACATTATTACGAAAGATAAAGATTAAAATTGGGTTTGAAGTGGTAGGGATGGAGTTAGTGATAAGTTAGTTTCAATTAGTTTTTGTTTATGCTGCATAACAAACCACCCCAAAACTTATCAGCTTAAAACAAATATTTATTATTCTTTTGTGGATTGCCTGGATGGTTCTTCCGAGGGGAGTCAGCTCAACTGAAACTGGATGGCCTGTAACAGAGGTTAGGAAACCTTTCCTGTAAAAAACATTTTGGACCATTTGGTCTGTATTTAAGCTACTCTATTGTTGTAGCACAAAAACAGCAATTGGCAATTTACAAATGGATAGACATGGCTGTGTTCCCACAAAATTGTATATACACATCAATGGTGAGCTGCATCCAAATGACGGGCAATAGTGTACCGATGCCTGATCCACAGTGGTCTGACATTCATGTCTAGCTGGTTAGCTCAATGGCAGCAAAGGTGCTTCCGGTCTGCTCTACACAGCCTCTTAATCTCCACCAGGCTAGCCTGTGTCCATTAACATGGTATATACTTGTGCTTGTAGATGCAACAACATAGCAACGCCCATTGTGTAGCATTTTTCAAGTTTATTTGGTGTCATATTTTCAGTGTCCAGAGTAAGTTACAAGGCCATGATCTGAGTAATAAAATCAACAAATAGACTACACCTCTAGATGAGAGAAATGGGGAAAGTCACCACATAAAGCAATGTGCATACAGGGATAAAAGAAATCTGAAGCTGATTTTATAATAAGCCACAGGGAACCCGTAAAAATAGCCATAAATCAAATTTCTTTCTTTCTCTCTTTCTCTCTCTCTCTTCCTTTGAGACAGAGTCTCACTCTGTCACCCTGGGTAGAATGCTGTGGTATCATAGCTCACAGCAACCTCAAACTCTTAGACTCCCTCTTGCCTCCCAAGTAGCTGTAACTGCAGGCACCTGCCACAATGTCCGGGCAGTTTTTCTACTTTTAGTAGAAACCAGGTCTCACTCTTGCTCAGGCTGATCTAGAACTCCTGAGCTCAAGCAATTTCCCTGCCTCAGCCTCCCAGAGTGCTAGGATTACAGGCCTGAGCAACCATGCCCAGTCAGCAAATCTAAATTTCTAATTGTTTAGATTTACCTAACTCATTAGAAAGATAAGGTTTTCTGACAACATGGAATATACCTTCTTTCTCCTAAAAACAATTTTAATGTTAGGATTATTTCAAACTTTTCTACATTGGGAAGAAATACTATCAGCTGAGGCAATCCAGATTTTCCCTGGATTATAACGTGTAAGGCTAGTGGAGAGTGGACCAGTAAAAAGTATATTAATAAAATCTTCTTAAATTGGATGTTTTTTGCCCACTTTTATGTGAAAAGAGATGTCTATAACCTAAAGAAGTAAGTAAAGAGTCCATTTATCACTTGAGAGTTAAAATACACACTTCCCTGCATCATTTTTACTCAGTTTGCTGTCTGCCCTCCAGGTAAGGGATAGAGGCAGCAATCACTTCAGACAGTGAATGTTTCTGTCCAGCAGAAAAGCACCTGAGACCACTGCTTAGGAAAGTGGAAGAGCGCCCTTAGAAGGCCAAAGGCGTAATTTCCCTTGACCATTTTGTCAGAAACAGAAATGAAAGTGAGAATATTTAATTATTTGGTCTGGTTTTCAAAATTATATGTGGAATGTAATAGTACCTGTGTTTGAATCTGTTATGAACACTCATTGAAGTTTTTAAGTAGTTTCATTTGTATTAATGCAGACCATTAATTTGTCAACCAAGGAAAAGCAAAAAGATGCAGAAACGGGAGGCATTGGAAGGAAAATCGAAGACCTCCCCTATATAACGGAGATGCCTTCTGTGCTTGGTATGCTGACACTTACACGCTCAAGATAGCTCCTACGAACAAAACTCCTTTCTAAATTTTAAATCTTTAATCTTCTGAGAGAGGTTGCAATCAACTTTCTTAAATATAAAAAGAATAATGTAAATGTATTTATAAATTACCAATTACTATTATTCTAAGCAGGGAGGTCAATGAAAGGAATGACCTCACTGCTTAGAATAATAGATCTTAAAATGTGGTCCCAGCTACACCAGCATCCCCTGGGAACTGGTGAGATATGCAAATGGTCTGTCCCACACCCCACTTAGTAAATCATAAACTCTAGAGATGAGTCAAACAGGCTGTGCTTTAAAGCCTCGTAGTTAATTCTGATGCAGCTGAAGTTTGAGAAACAATGCGTAAGAAAATGACATAAGAGAGCACTAGAAGTGCCAGATAATTTTAAACTACCTGCTTTCAGCTTTCTTCATGGCCTATTCATTATTTTAAAAAATTAGATATTCAAATAAATAAATAAAAATAAAAAATTAGATACTCAGCTAGGCACAGTAGCTTATGACTATAATCCCAGCACTCTGGGAGGCTGAGACAAGAGAATGTTCCACCCCAGAATCCCAGACCAACCTGGGCCACATAGCAAGACCCTGTCTCTAAAAAATAAAAAATAAAAATTTGTCAGGCATGAGATGCTTGCCTATAGTCTCAGCTCCTTGGGATACTCCTTAAGAGACTGAGGCAGGAGGATCATTTGAGCCCAGGAGTTTTAGATTTCTATGAGCACTGGTAAGATTCTATCTCTTAAAAAAAAAAAAAAAAAAAAAAGATACTCCAATCAGGACTTTTAGTTATAGGAACATAGGTTGACTCCTAAAAGTTGGTTTGACCATCAAATCACCGTGCTATGGTGAATGCCTATTTCCATTTATTATTCAAGTTAGGTGGGGACAATATAGCTAAAAGAGATTTAGTTAAATGAGCAACATTAGGCTATGGAAGTGAAATAAAATTCAATTTCATTTTCTTAATACTTTTCAAAGGTGTGTGCTTTCTGTGACTCCATGGAATTAATTTGGATAAGAAGAGTTACTAAATTTATTCTGCCTTAACAGGACAGAAATCATGTATAGAGTCCAGCTGACGTGCACACACACTCTTAAAAAAATACAAGTGTATTTTTCCTCTTTGAAATAAAAATACTACAAGTGAACAAGCACTTGAAATGTTAATGAGCAAGACATAGAAAGTTAATATATCAGATGAAAATGCAATTTAACAGAATTTGGTATCAAACAGTGGACAGGGGATGAATTAAACAAAATATGGAGTATGAAAGAGGTCTGGAAGTTCAGTTGAATTTTTTTTTTTTTACTTATGTGCAATGGTCTCATACATTTACATCTATCTATGGTTTTGTTTTCCAACCTTAATGGAAAAAAGTTGCAAGTAGCCAGGATGTCACAGGTTCAGATTACGTTCTCTTTCAACTAGTCCTTCGTCCCCAGCCTCTTCCTACATCCTGTTGTCACTCATGGAAGGTGTTGGGCGTACGCATCTCATAGGACTTTGCTACAGAGAGTTAATTATAATCACTTCCCAAACACTTCTCTACCTAATGAAGCATGTAGGTGACATTTCCATGTGCATTTAGCAGTGTGTTTAAAAATCTTAAGCTCAAATATGGTAGAGGTCATAGGAATCCATAAAGAAAAAGATCATCCTAAAGGGAAAAATTGGCTTTTCTGTGCATGTTTTATACATTGGGTTATTGTACAACCATCGCAGATACTCAGAACTGAAATTTCCCTTTCTAAAGTAAATCTCAAATTTGGATAGTTATTTCATGTAGAATTATTAGAGGAAATGACCTAATGCTATGTGATCCTTTTATACTCCATAAGAGACTGATTTTTACATCTTCAAAAAAAAAAGCTAACAGAGGGTGGCGCCTGTGGCTCAGCAAGTAGGATGCCAAGGGTGGCAGGTTCAAACCCAAACCTGGAGGATTGAAAGAAAAAAAAAGCTAAAACAATTTACACTAAGAAGACTATTTTCAGAGGCATTGTATTACGTGACTAGTTTATTAAAAATAACTACTTGCTATTTTTAGATGCTTCATTTGTTAATTATAATAATCAATTGTAAAGGCAGTAAAAGTCTGATTTTCATAAACCCAATCTGAGATTGAAAATCAAAACCAATTGACTGAGAGTACATGGCTACTCTTGTAGTGACTAATTAAAAATTAAGAATCAGATACTTCATTTTTAACTCACACTATGAGTGTTACTGACCATTTATAGATTTTATTAAACTTATTAAAGTAAAAATTTTCACACCTGATCAGCCTTATTGTCTTTGTCTAATTTATATCCATAGCCAAAATCAAAGTTGAATGTCCTTTTTGAGGGGATGGAAACAGAGAATGGAAAATTTCTAAAAATCCAGTAAAAATGATTTTGAAGTGGAAACAGCACACAGAGGGAAATTTGTATTGTTAAATGAATATTTCAGGAAAAAAGAAAGATCTCAAATCAACAATTTAAGTTTTCTTCTTAGGAAACTAGAAAAAGAAGATCAAGTTAAATCCAAGGCAAGCTGAAAGAAATGATAAAACTTAGAGCAGAAATCAATGGCATTGAAAACAGGTGGGAAATCAGTAAGGAACATCAATAAAACTAAAAGTTCATTCTTTGGAAAGATCAATAAAAATCAATAAATCTCGGGGTAGGCTAATCAAGAAAAGAGACAGAAGACACAAATTACTAATATTAAGAAAGAAAAAAGGATTATCACCGCTAATCTTATGGACAGTAAAAGGATTTAAAAAAAAAAAGGATAGTATAAACAACTCAATACTCACAATTTGACAGAAATGTTGGACAAATTCCTTGAAAAATACATTCTACCAAAACTCACACAAGGAGAAATAGATAATCTGAATAGGCCTCTATTTTTCAAAGAAATTAAATCTATCATTAATAACCTTCCAAAACAAACAAAAAAAAATACCAGGCCACAATTGGTTCATGATAAATCCTTTTAAACATTTAAAAATGACATAAATTCTCTACCATCCCTTTCAGACAACAGAATTAGAAGGAATACATCATGTTTCTTTCTATGAAGCCAATATTATACTAATACAAAAACAAATAGATTAAAAAACTACTGACCAATCTATCTCACAAACATAAATGCAGAAAACATAAATTTTCAATAAAATATTAGCCAAAGAAATATAGTAACATATAAAAAGAATTATATACTATGACCAACTGGGATTTATTCTCTCAGTATACAAGGCCAGTTCAACATTCAAAATTCCATTAATGTAATCAGCCACAGAAAATTATATGACTGTGTCGACAGATGCAGAAAAGCTTATACATTCTGTTCTGTGAACAACCAATACATATTCATGATTTGAAAAAAATTCTCCACTAACTAGGAATAGAGGGTAACTTGCTTAACTTGATAATGACCATCTACCAAGAAATATATAGCTATCATCACACTTAAGTCTGAGAAAATAGATTTTTTTTACACTAAAATCAGGAAAAGGAAAGAACCTCACTTTTACTATTTCTATTAAATACTGTGCTGGAATTTCCAGGTTATGCAATACGAAATTAAAAGTATACAAGATTGAAAAGAAAGAAATCAAACTGTCTTTGTTCACAGATGACATTATCTATCTCCAAGGAACCAACAGCAAATATTAGTAATTGAATATATTATAGTAACATAGTAATTGATAATACTAGTAATATAATCAATTGAATATTAGTAATTGAACATATTATAACATAGTAATTGATTATAATAATATGACATTAAGTTAATATGCCACATACTAGAGTAAATTGATTCCCTATGTGCTAGCAATAGTCAATATATTGTTACGATGTAAATTCATCCCAACTTGATTTAGAGAGTCAATGCAATCCCAACCAAAATTCCACAAAGTTATATTGTGGATACAAGCTAACTGATTCTAAAATTTATATAAACAGGCAAAAACTCCAGAATAGCTAACATAATATGAACGAGAAGAATAAATTGAAAAACTGACACTTCTTGATGTGAAGATTCACTATAACTGTACAATAATCAAGACTATGTGATCATGCTAAAATAAAAAAAAAAGACAAATGGATCAAAATACAGAGCCCAAAATCCACTCCCACACATATCGTCTATTGATCTTTGACAAAGGAGGAAAGGATCCTCCAATTCAATGGAGGAAAAAAAGTCTTTTCAACAAATGGCACTGAAACCAAAGGAAAACAAAATCAAAAACATAGACATGAGGCCTTACACTCTTCACAAAAGTTAACTCAAAGTAAATCATAGATCTAAATGAAAAATGCAAAAAATTCCTAGGAGATACCATGCAAGAAAACCTAAGCGACCTTGGATGTAATGATGACACAACACCAAAAGGATAAACCACGAAATAAATATATAGAAATTGAACATCACTCAAATTAAAATTTCTGTTCTGCAGAAGACATTGTCAAGAGAATGAAAAGACAACCACAGGCTGGAAAGAAATGTTGCAAAAAACACATATGATGAAGGATGGATATTTGAAATACACAGAGAATGCTAAAAACTCAACAATAAAGAAACAGATCTTTGGTCGCCAGTGGCTAGGGGTCGTGGTCCTGGATGGAGCGGTGTGAGACAAAGGGTACAAAGTTTCAGTTATGCAAAGTGAGTAAGCCCTAGAGATAGACTGTACAGCCTGGTGGTACCTACAACAATAATGCACTGTTTACCTAAAAGTTGACTTAGAGGGCGGATGTTATGTTTAGTGTTCCAATTAGAAAGAAAAGAAGGAAGGAAAGAAAAAAGGAAAGGAAGATATTTTTGGAGGTAATGGAAAAGTTTATGACCTTGCTTATGGTAATGATATCACAGGTATACGCTTACCTCCAAATCATCAGCTCATTGATCGTAAATATGCACAGTCTTTTATAAGTCGGTCATATCTCAATAAAGTGTTTTTTTCAATAATGGTGACAGGAAGTTCTAACATCTGTTCAATCCGTCATACCGAAGAGGGATTTTCTAATGTCTACTCCTTTTGTACTTAATTCCTTCTGCATTACAGGAAAACAATTCTCAAAATATTGAAGGATGATTGGTTGTGCCCTAATGGCTCACTTCTTCATGAAGTCTAAATTTTTTTATCAACTTGTGATGGAAATGAAACATCACCAAATGATTATTGTCTGAGTATGTAGATTTAAAATATGACGCTAGGGTACCAAACTATTCCTGCTTTCAAGTGTAGCTCACATGTCTTATAAAACAAAAAGGTGAATTTCTGTGACTAAAGTGATTTCTTACAAGAAGGATGTACTCCCTGTAAAAATGAAATTGATTGCTGGAATCTTTTTTTTTTTTTTTGTAGAGACAGAGTCTCACTTTTATCGCCCTGGGTAGAGTGCCGTGGCGTCACACTGCTCACAGCAACCTCCAGCTCCTGGGCTTAAGCGATTCTCTTGCCTCAGCCTCCCGAGTAGCTGAGACTACAGGCGCCTGCCACAG
>CAUYON010063608.1:0-36298 GCA_963573935.1 Arctocebus calabarensis
TTTTTTTTTTTTTTGAGACAGAGCCTCAAGCTGTCACCCTGGATAGACTGCCATGGCATCACAGCTCATAGCAACCTCCAATTCCTGGGCTCAAGCGAGTCTCTTGCCTCTGCCTCCCAAGTAGCTGGGACTACAGGCGCCCACCACAATGCCCGGCCATTTTTTGGTTGCAGCTGTCATTGTTGTTTGGCGGGTCCTGGGGCTGGATTCGAACCCTCCAGCTCAGGTGTACGTGGCTGGCGCCTTAGCCCGTTGAGCCACAGGCGCCAAGCCTGCCTGCCTGTTTCTTTACTGTTCCCTCAAGTTGAAGGACCAGGTCTCAGGAAACAAAGATCTTGCCAGTGTGCAAATGATGCTGACCAGCCAGTGTGGTTAGAGCATGGCTCTTTCTGGGGTGGTGGCCAGGAAGTTTCCGAATCGCTCCTTCACACTGAGGGGCAGTGTTGAAGCTACCAGCAGAGACATCAGGTGTCTTGAGCCCAGCCCATCCTTGTATCATCAAGGGTCTTCCTGCACTCAGAGCTGGGGCTGTGTGTTTAAAGTCAAGACTTTGTTCTTTCCCACCTCTGAGTTCTTGCTAGTTGCCCTCACCTTGTGCTTGGAGATGGACTCTAAGAATGAGGATTCGTCCTGCAGCTGACTGAGGGTGGGGCTCAGGGAAGTTCTTTAAGTGAAAGCGCACAGGGAGGACATAGCTTCTCTTTCAGCTCCTCTGAGCAGCCAGGTGACCTTTGGAGTCAACCCCAAATGGGGGGAGAGGGCAGAGATGGTGTGTCCGCTGTGGCAGTCGGGAATATTTCCAGGCAGCTGGGTGCACCAGTGTGACTGATACAGTTTGAGGAGGGACAGACAGATGGAGCTGGGTGCCTGGCTGGGAAGACGAACCTGGGAAGACCAGGAGCCCCAAAAGCAGGAGTCTCTGAGCTTTGCTGGAGGAAGGGACTTCCTCTTCTCTTCTCTGCTTCCTGTCCAAGGAAGGTTTACAGAGCTGAGCAGGTGAGCAAAAGACAGCCAATGACTGGTGCCACCAAAGGAAGGCAGACCTTTTCAGTGCAGCCATTCCTGCCCCGGGCATCCTTCTCCCTACCACTCATACCCATGGCCTTTGTAGAAGGCCCACAGCCATGGTGTCACTGTAGACCACAAAAAGATGGCATGCAACCACCTGGCATTTTGCTGGGGGTCTCTTATCAAGCTACCTCCTCCATGGGGACACCACCACCGAATCCATAGGGCATGGAGTGGAAACCCAGAGGGACTTAGTTTAGTCAGACACCTCAGTGGGCTTCTGCAAAATGCACAGAACAGGGGGAAACAAAAGACAAGGAGAGGTTCCCTTTGTTGGAGATGGGAAAGAGCAGCTTTGTGAATGTGAACATACCTCTTGAGTTTTGCTTTGAGAAAATGATTTGCAGAGAAACTGTTCCAGTAATTTTAATTTTGACTGTTCAAAGCCTTTCTTGCCCCAATAATTCTCCTTGAGGGGCTGGGGGGAAGGGGAGAATTTCCACAAAGCAAATTACTAACCACTAACTCTTATTGGACTATTTCTGGTTTGTAAAAGTTCTCTTTAATTTGCGTTAGCATTGTGATAGTGTTAAATATGGAAATGTTGCAAAATGCCCATTTTCCCAGATTGCTTTCTAAGAAAATGATACTAAGGTAAATTCAGCTTTTTAAAGATGGGGGGACAGGGGTGGTTAGGGCAGGGAATTGAAGAGAAATCACATTTTACACAATGCACTCCCACTTTGCCATTTTGGCACACCCCATCTAGACATCATTTTTCTCTTCCTAATAACTTAATTCAGAAATTTTGGAAAAGTTCTTTGAAATAGCAGCAGTTGAAACAGAGAAACTTCTCTAAGGTGTGGGCTGGATTTTCTCACTGGTATCAAATGGCCTTGCAGCTTTGAGCCTTTTCACCAATTTGTGTGGGTTTATGTAATCATGTGCAATGAACCCGAAAGCACGGAAAGAACAAAAGTCCAATTTGTAGGGTTTTGTGGTTTTTTTCCAACTGGTGAAAAGCCGTTTAGCCTCATCTAGCTCCCCCGGCCCCACCCCTGGGCTTATGTTACAAGGTGATCAAGTGAGAGGAAAACCCGAGCCCAGCTGGCTAGGATGTGCAATTCAAGCACAAGATCATGTTCTCGAGGGTCACATGAGTGGGATGGTGACAGTGTACCTCAGGGAGAGTCTGACAAGCACAAAGGCAGGCTTGCCCGGACCTGTCGATGAGGGGCGTGCACACTCGTCCGGAGCTGGATGGACTTGGACTTCCAGCTGAGGTTGAGATGAGAGGATCTCTGGAGATCAGCTGCTGGTGCATGAGAAAAATGCTGAGGTTCCAGGTCTGAGGTTTGGTCTGAGACATGCCGGTGCTTCAAGGACAAATCTTTTCACCCTTCCCACCTCCTCCTGAAGAGAAAACAGTACTCTGTCCTAGAAACCTGCAGATAAAGACATTTTCCGATCTACCCCCAATCTGTTCTTTGTGTGAAAACATCTTGACATGAATTCTTTTCTGTGGAGTTGGATGGTAATTTCGGAGTATCAGGAGAGTGGAAGGAGAAATGTACCACAAAAGGGGAAGAAGTTCTCTTGAAAAAAATGCCACCACCAAAACAACAAAAAACCAAGTTTCATGTCAACGCTCTGTGGCATGGGTGTCATAGTTACATCTCATGAGAGAACTTTCTACGTAAATGGGGGGATTTCAGTGTCTCCCAGTGGCCAAAACCATGGTAGGAGAAAGGAGATCACTGTCAGCATCTTTGATACGGCAGCATCAATTTTCAAGTTTCTACTTAAATTGTTTCTACCCAAAGTCTTGCTTTAGTCAGATGATGAGATGAGATATGGTCTCTTGGAGAGGTAAATGTAAAAACAAATGTTGTACCCTCTCTTTCAGACATAACTGAAAGCTTTACCCCATCACAAAGGAGGTTAAAGTGCCCTTTGTGTTTTAAGTGTTTTAACTGAGCACAAAAGCTGCAAAACTATGTAGGGAAAGCTTCAGTCTCCCTTGGCGCCTTCCCGACAGGTCACAGACCTGTTTCCAACTGATGTTTCTAGTGTGTAATTTCCAGTGTTTCTTAAGGGGTTCCCCCACTTGTTTCAGCCTTGTGGAGTGTTCTTTTCTTAAGCATAACTTTGCCTTTTCAGTGATGGTACCTGACCTAGTTCAACGATTGATTCTGGACTTACAAGCTGATGCATTTAGGCATCTTAACATAATTTGACAGGGCCCCAGTAAGGAGCTGTACATTTTTGTAACATTTTGATATGTTTTAATGCACCTGACTTAGATGTTTTTGAAATAAAGCACTTTTCACAGAGAAGTCCCCCCATGGATGGGTCTCTGTGTGGCTGCAGGTGGGGGCTTCATGTTGTGAGAGGGTGGCTGCAGGGTGGGGGCAGGAATGTGGAGGTGTACCCAGCAGCTGTCAGTTTTCTTTCCCAGAGTTTACTGTTTCAATGTGTTTGAGCTGTGGCTGTCGTGTTCCAAATGGGAATTGAGATGAGAAAATCCTCTTACAGGTCTCTAGTTGAGGCCCTGGGGGAGCCAGGTGTTGTGGAAAGAGCTGGAAACTCTGTGAAATTCTGTGAGGCTGGATTTTCACCCTGACTCCACTCCTTGCTCTTTAGGGCCCTGAGAACAACTCATTGAACCTTTTTCTATGTCTCAGTTTTCTGACTTAGAAAATGGCCAAGCCATAACTTGCAGGGGTTTGGGGACTTTGCTCTTTTGGAGGAAGTCTCCTGGGGGTCCCAAGTATAAGATTTTCAGTTCTGCCCTACTGTGTGGGGAGGGTATGAGTGTTAACTTTACACGTTAATTTGGCTAGGATATGGTATCCAGATATTTAACCAATCGTTAGTCTAGATATTGCTGTGAAGTTATTTTTGAGACAAGATTAACATTTAAATCAGTAGACTTTGGCTAGGTTACCCTCCACAACATGGGTGGGCCTTGTCCAATCAGCTGAAGGACTTTAAGTGAAAAAATGTCTTTCCAAGGAAGAGAAAGCTCTGCCTCCAGCATGCCTTTACAACATTAATCAAGTGAACCAATTCCTGAAAACAAATACTGCTCCCCTCTGCCACTCACACACTCACACACACACATATATCCTATCTGTTCTGTTTTGGTTTCTCTGGACAACCCTAACACAGAGGAATACTGTGGTTGGTTCACACAATTCACTAAGTGCCTAAGAGTTGTCTTCATAAGCCATGAAGCATAAATAATGACCATCATAACCTAGCTCCTAAAAGAAGTAACAGAGGTGGGGCATGGTGGCTCACGTCTGTAATCTTAGCAGTCTGGGAGGTTGAGGCAAGAGGATCACCTGAGCTCAAGAGTTCAAGATTAGCCTGAGCAAGAGCAAGACCTCATCTCTGCTAATAATAAAGAACCTAGCTGGGTGTTGTGGTGGGTGCCTGTAGTCACAGCTACTTGGGAGGCTGAGGCAAGAGGATCGCTTGAGCCTGAGAGTTTGAGGTTTCTGTGAGTTGTGATGCCACGGCACTCTATCCAGGGTGACAGAGTGAGACCTTCTGTCTCAAAAAAATAAATAAATAAAAGAAGGTAACAACCAAGGTAAGATTTTTAATGATGCATATGTGCACTATATAATGTTTATATAAAAGAAGAGAGAAAGGTTTGGATAAATCACATTTCCCTTTGAGTGTTATTTCAATTTCCTATATTTAGAGTTTTTAGGCCAAAGTGATAGCTTTTTGGTTGCAGCCTTAATAAAGTTAGGTGAAATAGATAAGCAGTGAGTTAACCCTTCCAGGGCGGTGAGACTTTACACTGCACATCATGCGGATGTCTGTGACAGAGACAGAAGATACACAGTTCCTGTAGGGGTCTCACCAAGACCCCAAACCAGGCAGTAGGCCTGATAGAAGCTTGCATGTCTAAAATCATCCAACAAATTCTAGTAATTGCCTTCCGCCAAAGGAGCTGGCAGTTCGACTTGCTGAATGGGAGTGAGAGAGGATACTAGGAAAAAGTAAGTTCTAAGAGAACAGAGCCCTTCTCAAGGAGGGCCCAAGTACATAGCTCCAAGTTCCTCCCCATGGTGATTCAGCGCTTAAGAATTTGTAGAAAAATGGTGCCTGTGGCTCAAAGGAGTAGAGGGCTGCCCCACATGGCGGAGGTGGTGGGTTCAAACCCAGACCCAGCCAAAAACTGAAAAAAAAAAAAAATTTGTAGAAACTTAACCTTCTGGGACCTGGAAACGAATGCTTGTTTCCACTTCTGTAAAAGCCGAGCTTGCTTCTCCAGTTTGATTCTAATTGACCAGTGAGAAAAGCACCCATGGACTGGAACTTTTTGACTGGAAATAAAAAGGAGAAGACTGAGCCAGTCGGGAGTGTGGGCATTTTGGAACCCTGAGTATGAGTTGTTCCGCCGGCTGGAATAAAGCCCTTCCTTTTTTAAACACAGTGTTTGGGTGTTTGTTCTTTCCTTTGGGCCTTATCTTCCTGCAACAGGAGCAGATTTTATGAATAATTTGACATTGTCTAAGTTAGGTAATAAAGTTTTTACTGAATAGTTTTTACTGGTGTGAATATAAGACTTTACAGTGAAATTTTGAATGTATTCTAATAGGTTGCTGGAAGGTTGAAATGCAAGCAAATTCTCCTGAAAATTGAACTTAAATAAAATTGGCATTGCTATTTTTACTGTAAAGCCATGTAAAATAAGAATTATGATTTATAAGTTATATAACTGTAAATTAACTTTATATAAGTATTAAGTATATACCCCATAAGAATATAAGTTAATTTTTTTTTTTTTGAGACGGAGTCTCACCCTATGTTGCCCAGGTAAGAGTGCCATGATGTCAGCCTAGTTCACAGCAACCTCTAACTCCTAGTCTCAAGTGATCTGCTTGCCTTCAGCCTTCCAAGTAGCTGGGAGTATAGGCACCCACGACAAATAATTTTTTCTATTTTTAGTAGAGGGGCTCTCCCTCTTGCTCAGATTGGTCTTGAACTCCTGGGCTCCTTCTGCCTTGGTCTCCCAGAGTGCTGGGATTACAGGTGTGAGCCACCCCACCTGGTCTGAAGTTAACTTTAGAAGTTTTAAAACTGTAGGCCCCTTGGCAGGGACCATAAGTCTTCATTTGCTTGGGACAATTTCAGTTTATTCTGTCATTCTACTGTAATTTTTTTTTTTGAGACAGAGTTTCAGTATGTCACCCTGGGTAGAGTGCTGTGGTGTCACAGCTCACAGCAACCTCAAACTCTTGGGCTTTTTTTTTTTTTTTGAGACAGAGCCTCAAGCTGTCACCCTGCATAGAGTGCTGTGGCTTCACAGCTCACAGCAACCTCCAATTCCTGGGCTCAAGCAAGTCTCCTGCCTCTGCCTCCCAAGTAGCTGGGACTACAGACGCCCGCCACAACGCCCGGCCAGTTTTTGGTTGCAGCCGTCATTTTTGTTTGGCAGACCTGGGCTGGATACGAACCTGCCAGCTCAGGTGTACGTGGCTGGCGCCTTAGCCCGTTGAGCCACAGGCACCGAGCCAACTCTTGCGCTTAAGTGATTCTCTTGCCTCAGCGTCCCGAGTAGCTGGGACTACAGGGGCCCAACACAATGCCCAGCTATTTTTGTTGTTGTAATTGCCATTGTTGTTTAGCAGACCTGGGCTGGGTTTGAACCCTCCAGCCTCGGTGCATATGGCCAGTGCCATAACTACTGTGCTACGGGCGCTGAGTCGATTCTACTGTAATTATCAACAGCATTCTTTTTCACTCTCAAAGTGTTCTGGTGTGGATGAGCAATATGATCATCCTATGTGTTGGCCAAGAAGCAGAAGCAGCTTATCGTAATTTTTTTTTTTTTTTTTTGAGACAGAGCCTCAAGCTGTTGCCCTGGATAGAGTGCATCACAGCTCACAGATAGAGGCATCACAGCTCACAGCAACCTCCAATTCCTGGGCTCAAGCGAATCTCTTGCCTCCGCCTCCCAAGTAGCTGGGACCACAGGCACCCGCCACAACGCTCGGCCATTTTTTGGTTGCAGCCGTCATTGTTGTTTGGCAGGCCCGGGCTGGATTCAAACCTGCCAGCTCAGGTGTACGTGACTGGCGCCTTAACCTGTTGAGCCACAGGTGCCGAGCCGAGCTTATCGTAATTTTAATGAGAGGTTTTTAAACACCAGCCTAAACAGGATTTTTATTTATTTACTTTTTTCCCTCACAGGATAGAAGTGAAATCTAAACCCACATTTTGGCAGAATGCAAAATATAATACAGATATTTTATATATCAATGTTCTGCTAACACAAATTTAATTGTCTTGCATTAGAGCAAGATACATTTTTCTTACTGGAGTTTGACAATTACACCCATTGCCATTAACTCATGACTTTGATTTTGATTTATATGTATACATACATACAAATATATATATATATTTTATAGAGACAGAGTCTCACTTTATTTATTTATTTATGTTTTTGCAGTTTTTGGCCGGGGCTGGGTTTTGAACCCGTCACCTCTAGTATATGGGACTGGCACCCTACTCCTTTGAGCCACAAGCGCCAAGCACCACCCGGATTTTTATACTTTTTAATTTAAAAATTACTTATTTTTCCAGTTTTATTGTGGTATAATTGATAAATAAAAATGGTATATATGGAAGGTATACCACCTGATGATTTGATATATATATTCATTGTGAAATAATTGCCACAATCGCATTAATTAACACATTCATCGCCACGCATATTTACCATTTGTGTGTTTTGGGGTGGGGGGGGTGAGGACATTTAACATCTACAATCTTAACAAATTTCAAGGAAATACTATTGTACTTTTTTTTTTGAAACAGAGTCTTACTCTATTGCCCTGGGTTGAGTGCCAAGTGTCATCGTAGCTCACAGCAGCTTCAAACACCTGGGCTCAGGCCACCCTCCTGAGTAGCTGAACTATACGTGCCCACCACAATGCTTGGCTAGCATTTTTTTTTTTTTTTTTTTTATCTTAGAGAGACAGAGTCTCACTTTGTCACCCTTGGTAAGGGCCGTGGCATCACAGCTCACACCAACCTCCAGGTATTGGGCTCAGGTGATTCTCTTGCTTCAGCCTCCTGAGTAGCTGGGACTACAGGCACCTGCCACAAGGCCCAGCTAATGTTTTGTTGCAGTTTGACTGGAGCCAGCACTCTACTCACTGAGTCACAGGCGCCACCCTGCTTGGCTACTTTTTCTATTTTTTTTTTTTTTTGAGACAGATTCTCATTATGTCACCCTTGATAGAGTGCCTTGGTGTCACAGCTCACAGCAACTTTAAACTCTGGGGCTTAAGCAATTGCCTCAGCCTCCCAAGTAGCTGGGACTACAAGTGCTGGCCACAACACCTGGGACTATTTTCTTGTTGCAGTTGTCATTGTTTAGTTGGTCCAGGCAGGGCTTGAACCCGCCACCCTCGGTGCATGTGGCTGGTGCCATAAGCAATGTGCTATGGGCGCCAAGCCTAGTTTTTGTATTTTTAATAGAGACAGGGCGTTGCTCTTGCTCAGGCTGGTCTTGAACTCCTGAGCTCAAGCAATCTACTCACCTTGGCCTCCCAGAGTGCTAGGATTACAGGCATGAGCCACTGCGCCCAGCCTAAACACTATAATACTATTAATTATAGTTACCATGTGGTACATTAGATCCCTAGAACTTATTCATCATATAACTAAAAATATGTACCTAGTTTTGTTTCTTTTTTGATATGACACCAAAAGCACAGGCATCAAAAGCAAAAATAAAGTGGGACTACATCAAACTAAAAAGCTCTACACAGCAAAAGAAGCAATTGACAAAATCAAAAGACAATCTATGGAAATGAAGAAACTTTTTTCAAGCCATATATTTGTTAAAGGGGTTAAAATTCAAAATATATAAGTAACTCCTACAATCAGTAGTTGGTGACGTTAAATATTCCTGCTGGTCACTGAGCCCCTCTAGGCTGTCCCTGGTGCTGCCAACTCACAACTGCACCACCATCAACAGGGCCAGCAGCACCCAGATTTGGCTATTTTACAGTATTCTTACTGTTTGAGAGAATCCCAGCTTCTGAGAGGGTGGCTGGTACCAGGTATTGACAGTGGTTCTCAACCTTCCTAATGCCTCCTAATGCTGGGTTCCTCATGTTGTGGTGACCCCCAACCATAAAATTATTTTTGTTGCTACTTCATAACTGTAATTTTGCTACTGTTATGAATCATAACGTAAATATCTGATACACAGGATGTATTTTCACTGTTAGAAAGGGGTCGCAACCCATAGGTTGAGAACTACTGGGGTAGAAGAAACTGGACAGTGTGGGTATGTCTTGCTAATGGAAAGTAATTGTGTCTCAGAGATATCTGGGGTATAATTTGGGGGACAAAATACCACTGAGAACTCCCACTCATGAATGTCTGGGGCTATAGAAAGCTTTGAATCCAAAATGATCCGAAGGAAAAATCCTAGAAGTAGGAGCATGTCTGAGAAATGTGATGTGTTGTTCAACTTAGTTTGGGAAGGTTCCATAACCAAATTTTGAGCCTGACCCCCTCACCCCCACCTGTCAATCATAAAGCCTAATAACCACAATTTAATGACCCTCAGCTCCAAACTTGGTAAATGATATTGAAGCAGACCTACACCCTGTCCAGATCCCTAACCCTCCCTCTCTCTTCTGAAAGATGGATGATAATCCTAATGACATGAGAATAGTGATAAGATACTATTTTGAGGCTTTCCTGCACTTAAATGTGACTTTGATCCTACATCCTACTAACTCTAATATTGAACTCCAAACCCTGAGCAACAAAAAGCAGTATTAAGATACCCCAAGTGAGTCGGATTGCAAATTCTGACTACTCAGGCATTTAAAATTGAGATTATTATCAGAAAAAAAAAAACACTATGCCAGATTGAAAAAGACTTGTCACCTGGATTGGCTTGTAGGCCTCCACTTTGCTATTTCTACTCTAGTTAACTCAATTTAACTAGAGTTAAGTTGGCCTCCCAGGCCATACCTAGATTCTTGTGTTAATGATTCGAGATTAGGTCTACATGTTTAGAAGACTGCAGAAGAAAATCCAAGAGGAAACAAATTGAAAAGAGCTGCTGGCCTTAGAAGATTTGGTGAGGGTGTCTTTAGTCACAAGGGTTTGGTTTAGAACTTGACATTTGGGGCAGGTGTGGGCTATGGAACCCAGGGTTCCCCCATGGCCTGTGATAAAATTATGATTGATCCCACTGCTGCCTTCATCACACCTGCCTCCCCATCATTCCAGTGCAGCGGTGAGTGCCTGCATTGCCCAATAGGGCACCACCCTTCCCCCTTGCAGTGTACCTAGAAGCCAGGGTCCCGGCGGGTGGGGAGGCAGCAGGGCCTTCTCTCCTGACTTCCCAGCAGTGGACTGCACCTCTGCCTCAAGGTCTTGCAGGCATCTGGCTGCACAACTGCCCCACAGGCCTGTGTGGTTATTTTCACACACAACTGTGCATTCCAGCACGTTTCAGTGCTGACACCACACCATGGTTCAGGTCAGCTTTGCCACCTCTGCCCCAGCTGGCCTCTCCCTCTTGATCTGTCCAGAGCTAATGGCCTCCTGCCTCCTGACCAATTCTGAGCTTCTGTCATGCCTGCTTTGGGAGGGGCCCAGAAGGCCATTTGACTCAGGCTCAAATTCCTGAAGGGACCTCAGTAGATGCTTTGATATTATCATTAAATGAGATGCAACAGTGTCTTATTTTGGAATCCTCTAGAAGTGGACTCTGACACTAGGATTTGAGGGCCAGTACTATTTTTGAATTTGATTCCAAAAAACACTGGAGGCTGAGAGAAGAAGCACAATAAGGAAGGGAAGACACCTATAAAAGGCATATCGTTAATTAAGTCGCCAGGAGACCTCAGGAAGCCAGCATAGAAGATTCCCTAGAGTTCTCCCATTAGGCGTGAGGGTCTGGGGTGTTTATACGCTAACTTCCATCAGGGCATTGGTTGAGCTGCTCTTGGAGGTTGGGAGAAGCATTACTTCCCTGACACACAGGCAGAGCAGATTCTGGTGACCTGCTGGAGGTCAGGCATGTGTGCACAGACATGCTGAGTGGAGATGGACAATGTCTGCGTCATAATGTTGTATTTGTATGGGCGAAAAGTGGCAACTTGTTAGGTGCAAATATTTAAACTACTCCACACTTCGTAAACTTGTTTGGGCATTTCTTCATCTTGTAGTTCCCTGGATATCCTAAAACAAACAAAAACAAGAAAAACAAAAAAACCTCTCTCCTCTTCTCCAGGTGATATTCCAGGAATTTATTTAGGGTCCATCTAAGCACAGTCCAGGATAATCTCCTCCTTCCAAGATCCTTAACTTAATGTGATTTGCCAAGACCTTTTCCCAAATAAGATAATATTCACAGGCTTCAGGGATTAGGACCTGCTATCTCTAGGAGGCATTTTTCAGAAAGCTTATTACACTGTGGAAAATGTGAACTTATTTGGAAAAAGTGAGGTTTGAAGAAAAGAAATGCCCACAGTCAGCTGGATGACCCTATTTAATAGACAAGAAGACGTGGAATATTAGAAGTTTGAAATAGCGTCCAGCCAAGAAAGACAAAGAGAAGTGAGTGTGGCCGAAGCAGGCCTGACTCCAGACCCCCAGCTCCCAGAACCCCTGTTTTCCAGCAATCTCTCTGTTCTTCCAGGTCAGCTTCGAATCCTGGTGCCATCACAAAATTCTGGGTAATTCCCGAGGCAGCTAGTGACCCAGGGAAGCTTTGTTTTTTTCCCCATCATTCATTGGAGACTAGAAACAATCAAGATCCCTGACAGAGACAAGAAAGAGGGTTTTGTTTTAAGCTCTGGAAAGACAGCTCATTCAGGGGAGGAGCTGGCTGGTGAGAAGGCCAAGTGCCGATCTGTATAAGCTTGAATGACAGACCAAAATTGCCCCTCCAAGTTCTTGCTCCCCACTTGAGTGATTGCTCCGATTTGTCCTACCTTGGGTGAGGTCATCTCTATCCCCCAGTGGCCCCACCTGATTTCCCTGCCCCAAGGAGTCCAGGCCGTTGGGTGTTTGGGATCAGCTTTGAATTGGTTTGCTTGGCTCTCTTATGAGCACAGAGTTGTCAATCCAAAGATTCCTGCCAGACAGAAAGAATGAATGGAGGCATTTTGTGATGTTTCCAGTCACCTGCTCATATTACAGAAACTTTTTGTCCTTAATTGCATCATGTGGACCAAGCAAGTATCTGTTCCCTGGAGAGCTAGGCCTCCCTTGGCCCATTGTAGGCTGGGTTATTTGCAGAGCTCAGCCAGTGTCCTGGTAGTGCCCTTGCTGCTGATGGCACATGGCCTTGTCCCTTTTCTTCCAGCTCCTTTCTCAGCTGTGTTCCTGGGGCTCATTTGGGGAGATATGCGTTGGTGCCCACTTGCTGAACACCCCAGGCCTTGGGGCCCTTCCAGAAAGCCAGGTTCTTCCTGACTTTTCTAGACGCTTCCCATTCCTTATGTGTTTCCTACCTGTGGCTACAGTGTCCTCCTGGACAACTTGGAGCCCTGCTGCCCACCTGCCTCCCAGGCTACTGCCATCACTATGTCCAGGCAGCTGCTCAATTTGGTTGATTCTTCCTCTTCTTTGGATTCTGCCTGGATGTGGCCTCAGGGTTATTCAGGTTGGGGACCTCTAACTTTTCTCCATCTGGTCCCCCATGCCTTCCAATTGCACTTAGAATGAACTTACATCTACGACATAGTCGTCAAGTCTCTCACCGCCAGCCCCTGGCTACTTTCCAACCTCCTCTCACATACCCGTCCTCCTGTTCCCAGAGTCTCAGCCTGGCATCTTTTTTTTTTTTTTTTAATCTTTCTTTTTTTTCTTTTTTTTGCAGTTTTTGGCCAGAGCTGGTGGGAGCTGAACCCACCACCCTCAGTATATGGGGCCTGCGCCCTACCCAGTGAGCCACAGGCGCCGCCCTCATCCTGGGCTCTTTGAGTGCATGGTTTTCTTTTCCTGCAGCATCTTGGCAGGAAGAGACATCTGGTGTCTCAGCATGGTCAACTCCTAGTTCATTCTTACTTTTTAGGTCTTAGCTCAGATGTCCTTTTTCCAAAGAGGCTATCCTGACCATCTTAGCTAATATCCTCTTTCCCAGTTACTATTTTCATTATATAGAAAAGATTTTTGAGATAAAATTTACATACAGTGAACTACATCTATTTTAAGTGTCCAGTGTGAGGAGTTTTAACAAATGGCTACGTTTGTGTAGCAACACCCCAATCAAAATTCAGTAGTCCCCCTTATCCGTGGAGGATACGTTCCAAGACCCTGAGTGGATGCACAAGTAGTACTGACCTTGATTGTCATCAAAGGGAACAGATGTCTGTTTGTGTCTTCCACCCACAAATTTAAAGCCTTTTCCATCATAACTAAGTACTTTTCATGTACTGTGACTGAAACTTTGCAGTTTGAGGTGTGACAGCAAAGCTAGCACAGATTTCTTTTCTTTCCTCACACCTTAATGGACAGGAGATTCCTTCTTATAGATCTCAGCATGTTTTTTTTTTTTTTCTTTTCTTATCAAGCCAAGAACTTTCACCTTTTCACAGCTTCTCTTTGGCATGTCTCAATTGCCAGCTTTGCCACGTTTGTGCTTTGGAGACATTAAGTGGAATAAGGGTGACTTAAACACAAGCACTGTGATATCAAGATAGTTGATATGGTAACAGAGAGGGCCACTGAGTGACTAATGGCTTGGTAGTATAAGCAGGTGGATCTGCTGGACAATGGGACGATTCACATCCCAGGCAAGACAAGGAGTGTTAGTGCAAGATTTCACCACCCTACTCTGAATAGCACATAATTTAAAACTTATGAATTGTTTATTTCTGGAATTTTGCATTTAATATTTTTTTTTTTTTTTGAGACAGAGCCTCAAGCTGTCACCCTGGATAGGGTGCCATGGCATCACAGCTCATAGCAACCTCCAATACCTGGGCTCAAGCGAGTCTCTTGCCTCCGCCTCCCAAGTAGCTGGGACTACAGGCGCCCACCACAACGCCTGGCTATTTTTTGGTTGCAGCCGTCATTGTTGTTTGGCGGGTCCTGGGGCTGGATTCGAACCCGCCAGCTCAGGTGTACGTGGCTGGCGCCCTAGCCCGTTGAGCCACAGGCGCCGAGCCTGCATTTAATATTTTTGAACCAGCAGCTGACTACAGGTAATTGAAACCACAGAAAGTGGATAAGGGGGACTACTGTATAGCCTTTCCCCAGACCCCCTTTGCCTGTTTCATTGATGTCACTTAGCTCTGTAAGACATCATCTTGTTTCTTTGTTGTCTTTCCCCCCCTACAGCAGAAGCTCCCAGAAAACAAGACTCTGTCTCCGTCCACTTCGGTCTTCCCCACATTCAAGACACCCTTCTTGGGTGGAGTGAAGGTATGAATGGCCTTTTTCACCTACTTTGGCCTGGGGCCTCCGACTTCTAATGCTGCACTCTCCCGGGCTGCCCTGCCCTCTGTAGAAGGGAATTCAAGCCGCAGGTGACCGGGGGAGGATGCCAGGCCTGATCCCCGGGGCTCTAGGGAATGGGAAGTCAGAACTTCTCGGCTTCACCTCTGCCCCACCCCGCGCCACGCCCACGGTCAGGCGAGGAAGCGCAGGGGGAAGCCAGACGTCGTCGTGTGTAACCTCTGGAATATTTGGAGACGCAGGTGTTTGTGTGCAATTGAGGCGGACTCTCCTGACAGAGTTCCCCGGAAGTCATTAAGGCAGGGTTTTAAGGGGCATCTGTAGCGGGCAGAGGAAAGGAGCGACTCCCCTGGCTGACAATTTCTGTCTACGTGGCCCTGGGAAGGCTTCACGTTCCTAGCCCCACTCGGATCCTGGGGAGAGACTTGTGGCCAAAGAAGACAGGCCCATCTTCTGGCCTGGGTGGGCCGGAGGGTGCATGAAAATGGAAAGCGCACCTCGCAGCAGGCGGGCGTGGTGACCGCCGCCCATCAGGACGGGCGGAGTTAGGGCGCCACCTGGTGGTCTCGGAGCGGTGCAACGCCCTGTAGTTCCCAGGGCCAAGTCTAAAGCATTTGCTGACAAGTGGGTACGAAGGGCGCTTGATTAATAAAATACTCTATTATTAAACAAAATTTATGTCTGGGCAATATTCAAGAAAAGCGATTTTTGAAAAGTCAACTACTGTTATAATGGTTGTTCCGGACAATTGCCAACAAGAAGTAAAACATGGACTTCTAGTCTCGAAGTCCATTCTGTGTATAATAAGGGACTAGTTGAACATCTGTTACATACCAGGTACTGGTCTAGGTGCATGGAATGCAACCTCTCCCCAGCTAGGTGGGCAAGCTTAACTGCCCCCACCTCACCCACAGCTTTTCCATGAGGAGCACAAGTGTCTCGCCAACTGCAGTTGTGAGTTGACAATGAATGATTGTTGTTTTGTCATGGAGTTTTTGAGCTGTTTTGTTATGTGGCAATAGCTGACTAATGCAGGGGAATGAGAAGCTTAGACTGATGTAGTGGAAGAGAGAACCTACTTGAGACAGAATTTCCTGGGAAGACCTGGTGGGGAGCTGACATTTAGGCTGAGATCTGAAGTTTGAGAAGAGCTTGCCAGAAGGTGAAGGGAAAGGAGTTGAAATGAAGGTCCTATGTCTAGAAAGAACTCATTGGGTTTCTGGTGCCGACAGAGGACCTAGGTGGCTGAAACAGTTCTTCAGGGAAAGTGGGCTCTAGATGAAGTTGGAAAGAGGCACAGGGCTTTTGAGGTCACTGTAAGGAATTTGGGTTCTATTTAGGTACAACTGGAAGCTTTCAAAAGGTTTTACGAAGAGAGGATGAGAGAGTCAGATTTTAGGTTGTTAACAGTTCATCCCTATTCCTGTTGAACAGAAGCAGGACCATCAGTTAGGAGGCTGTTGCAAAGGTCCAAATGAAAGATGAGGGCAGAGAGTGGAGGTGCTGAGAACTGGATCAATAATGTATTTTAGAGAGATGTTGTAATCAAGACTTCTGCTTTGGAGTATGATGCCATCAGCTACCAATTCCTTTCCCCCAACAAAACCTTCCCTGGATATTCAGAGGTGGTAGAAGAAGGTGGATGGTGAGTGTGCATTTGGCATTTGACAGTGAGTGTAGAGGTCACGGAAGCAGGGCTGCTTCATATTTGTGGAGCACTGCCTGTGTTCTGGGCATTGCCGTTGGCTCATGGCATTGTCACAGTCACTCCATAAGCAAATCATTATTTCACAGATGAGGAAACAGAGATGGCACAATAATATGCAACTTGCTCAAAGTCTCACATAGCTGATATGAGAAGGGAGGAGTTCTGGGGTTTGGTGCAATCTCTGTCTTGGCCATGTCCCAGGGTGTACCCGAAGAAAATGGTGCTTGAATTTGTCTTTGAAAGGCTTCCATCTCTGAGCCCTGCTCCCCAGCACTGTGGTACCACAGATTGGATACCCAATACCTGAGCACCTCTCCTGTGCAGGCTCTAGGGATAAACCTTTCGGGAAAGTCTACCCATTCCCAACTCCATCTTGCAAACTCAGCTTTGCTCCCAGCTCTAGAAAGCAGCTAATTCACCTGAGAAACCTCTTTCTTGGCCAAAAATGTAAATATACATAGTTGCCCTGATGTAACATTTTTTTTTTTAGTGAGAGTTTTAAATGCATATGAAAAAAGTCCAGTCTTTTGAACCCAAAGTTTTAAGTCCCCTTTGAGATCAGGAAAGGCAAATTCTGGTTTGGTGGTGACAGGTGGCCTTTAGGCATACTCCCAGGCAACAGCCTGTTCTCACACAGCTTCCCCCTACTCTAATACAATGAGCTCTGGGACCAGCTGTAACTTAGCTCTTGGAGGCCTGTGATTTTCCTCAGTCTCTTTGTTCCTTTGATTTCCTTTCCTACCAGCTCCCATTCTTCCCATGGGCAGGAAGAGAAGACAAAACCTAGAGACAAAGCTTCCTTCATCTGGCCCACACCAGGCCCCACAGCTCTGAGACCAGCTGAGAACAATGGACCCTTGGAGAGGCTGGGGTCTAGTTTCCTTAAGCTAGTCTTCATCTTCACCTGATATTTTTGCTGAAGTTGTTTTCATGGAAAGATGCCTGTTGGCAGTTGTGCCTTGGGGGGATAAGATTCCCTTAAGTATAGAGAGGGACTCTATGTGCTAAAAACCCGGAGGCAAATCTGTGAACTTGAATTTCTTGGTGTATTTGGATCCCCTATTCCCTTATTCCCCCAAATAAGAGGGCAGAGCTCAAGACCAGCTAGATGTTGCTTTTCCTTCTACGTCTGTCTAGACCTGTGTTTTTCAACCTTTTTAAACTCACAGCACACTTGCACCTATAAAGTTCCTGGCACACTTAAATTATGTTGATCACCCAACTCCAGTGAGATCGGCTTTTATCAAAAAAATCCCAAAACAACAAGTGCCAGCACGGATGCAAAGAGAAAGGATTACTTGTCCACTGTTGGTGGGACCACAAACTAGTATGAATTTTTTTTTTAATTTTAAAATGTTTGGGCTCGGCGCCTGTGGCTCAGCGGGCTAAGGCACCAGTCACATACACCTGAGCTGGCAGGTTCGAATCCAGCCCGGGCCCGCCAAACAAAACAACAATGACGGCTGCAACCAAAAAACGACCAGGCGTTGTGGCGGGCGCCTGTAGTCCCAGCTACTTGGGAGGCAGAGGCAGGAGACTCGCTTGAGCCCAGGAATTGGAGGTTGCTGTGAGCTGTGATGCCACAGCACTCTATCCAGGGTGACAGCTTGAGGGTCTGTCTCAAAAAAAAAAATTTTTTTTTTAAATTTTCTTGTGAGTCAAGCACCATGGCATATGCTCATAGTTCCAGCTACTCATAAGTCCAAGGCAGAAGGATCTCTTGAACCCAAGAGGTCAAGTCTACCCTGGGCAACATAGCAAGACCACATCTCTAAAAAAATCTTATTGTGGATATAATTTGCATTCGTGTGGCAGTTGAGAATGTTTTTATATGCTTATTGCCACATAAATATCTCATTTTCTGAAATGTCTGTCCAAATCTTTTGTTCACTTAAAAAATAAAGTTGGTTGTCATTTAAAAAGAAACGAAAACCAGAGATCAAAGTAGTTTGTAGTCTGAGCAGAACAGACTGCTTTTTAAATTTTTATGGCAAATAGCACTTCCATGTAGTAAAGTCACATTTTCAGTATACAATTCAGTGAAATTTTCTATATGTAGAAAATAGGTACTCCCTATTTTGGGAGTTACCTGGAGTCAGTGCATCCTGACTCCAGGTAACTCCCACCTGGGTCAGGATGCACTTTAAACACCCTGAAAGCTTCTTTACTCCTCTGTCCCAACAAGTGGCACTCCTACCAGGATCTGAACTTTTAGTACTCCCGATTAGCTTTGCTTACTCTTGAATTTCGTTTAATGAAATTATATTCATTTCCTAGGGCTATTGTATCAAATTACTATAAACTGGGAGGCTTAAAACAACACAAATGTATTCTTTCACAATTCTTGAATCTGCAAGTCTAAAATTGAGGTGTCAGCAGGGCCACGCTCCTTCTGAAGGATCCTTCCTGGTCTCTTGCTCGCTCCTATAGAGTTTCTGGACTTGTAACTGGATCAGTCCAGTGTCTGTCTCTGTAATCACATGTCTTTCACACGGCCTTTTCCCCCATGTCTCTGAGGGTCTTCTCCTAGGGGTCAACCCAATGGAGAGTGACCTCATCTTAACTTAATTACATCTGTAAAGACCCTATTTCCAAATTCAGTGACATTTTGAGATTCTGGGTGGATGTGAAGTCTGGAGGGACTCTATTCAAGTTACTGCAGAAACCGCACAGAACGCACTCCGGTGCCTGGTTTCTTTGGCTCTGTGTCATGTGTGGGTTCATCTGTGCTAGTGTGTGAAGCCACTGTTCATTCCTTTTCCTTGGGCAGAGTTCCACTGTGTGTATTTTCCTTGGATTATGCACTTGGTCTGCCCTGTATGGACTTGATTTTGTTTCTAGTCTGTGGCTATGATGAGCAGAACAGGTATGGACATTGTTGTATGTCTTTTGATTGATCTAACAATCTTTCTCGTGGATCTCTACCTAGGTTGCTGACAGACTATCCCTGAAGTCTGCAGGATTTGGGGGATTGCTTAGCTCTTTCTGTTTCTTTCAGTAGGTAGCGGGAGAATCAATTTTGGGTACATGTCCAAATGAGCCGCTTCTCCCAGGCTCCTAACTAGTGGGGGTCTGGGTGGGCTCCCAGCAGCCACAGCCCCTCATGTCCAGTTAGCCTCTGAGGAAGATACTGACCCTCCAACCCTAACGCACCCACAGCTGCAGCAGGGTACTGAGCCCTTCTCAGTACTGACAGCCCATGTCACTCCCCAGTCAAGCCTGGCCCAGGACTCCTGGAAGCTGGCAGTGACTAAATGAGAAAAGAAGGTTCCCTAGGTGGTCTCTGTCGCAGGAGAATGTGACAATTAGAGAGGAAAACCAAGAAAGTGGCAGGACTGGTCACGTGACAAGTAAGTAGAAAATGCAGTTGCAGGATTTCCAAACTTTCTGATGGGCATCTGGGACCAGGAATGCCATTCCAACGTGGTCTTGCTTTGGGCAGAGATGGGGGAAGATGTAAAGGCAGGTGGACTCGCCTATTCCTTCCCACCCTGCACAGGAACCATGACCTTCAGGTGAGGACTTTGGCTGTAAGAATTGATCTACCAACCTTCTTGATGGAAATGATAAAATACTAAAACTTATTAAAAGGAGGCAACAAGGTGTGATAGTTAAGAGCAGGTCACTGAGTCTTCAGTCTCCCCTTCTGTAAAATGGGGATAATTTTACTAGGGCACAACTGACAGTAGGATTGTTGTGAGGATTAAACAAGCTACATGTTGACTCTCAGCACAGGGGCTGGTGTATAGTAAGCACTCAATAAATGCCAGTGATTATTATTATTATTTTGAGTCAGTCTGTCGCCTTAGGCTAGAGTGCCATGATGTCATTCCTCACAGCAATCTCAAACTCCTAGGCTCAAGGGATCCTCTGGCCTCAGGTCCCTGGTAGCTGGGATGACAGGCATGTGCCACAATGCCTGGCTAATTTTTCTATTTTTTAAATAGAGACAGGTCTCCGTCTTGCTCAGGCTGATCTCAAACTCTTGAGCTCAAGCTATCCACCCGCCTTGGCCTCCCAGGGTGCTAAGATTACAAATGTGAGCCACTAAGCGTGAATAGTTTTGAAACTTTGAAAGTAATAATCAGCATCTGTAGTTGTTAAATATTTTAATTTGTATGCGTCTTCATTTTCCATTTTAAACTTTTTATTAAAATTATCACAGGATCATTAAGAGACTCAAGTGCATAAGAGGATGGACAAATTTGAGTTCAAGAGTGGTGGTATAATTTAATTAAGACCTAGAGCCAAATGCTGCCCTCCACATGTCTGCTCCTTAAGCTCCCATGTGGACAAGGCAGGAACTTCACCGAAGACCCTGTGCTTGCCCTCGAGAAGCAGTGCTGTGTACAGGGTTCCTTCCAGCTCTGCTCCCTGAAGGCCACCCCTTCTCTCTGGGCCCCACAGCCTCACTCTCATCAGCATCAACAGCAGCACCCAACAAGGAGACACCAATTTCAGAAGAACCAGCTGGGGGCTTCTCAGACCCACATCCTTCCTTAAAGTTTAAGTGCTACCATGAAACTCACTACAAGGAATCAATCAATGCCTCAGTCCTGGCCCCTCCATATTTCCATTCTCATAGAATTTGGAGTTGGAGGGACGGGCTCATCTAGTGGTCCCCAGCCCCCTGCTGCAGGTATCTCCCCTGTCGCACCCTGACAGAGGCAGAGACACACCTCGAGGGGAGGGGAGCTGAGTGTTTGGGGGTGACTCTCCAACTTCTTTCTGCATCTGAGCCCCTTCTCACACCCATGGAACCCTCTCCCCTCTCCCCAGCAGATCCCAGATGTGGCTTCTGGGGCAGCACACGGACCAGGACCAGCACGGCCAGCACCAAGAACAGCTCCCTGGGCCCCTAGTCTTTGTTCCTGAGACAGAGCAAGGAAATGAGGTCCTGCTCTTTCCCTTTGTATCCTCCGGCTGCACCCTGACAGCCACAACTTCCAGAACAAAACCAGGAAGAGCCTTTCGGCACCAGCTTCAGCTTGTTGAGATTGATGTCTTCCTGACAGACAGGACCAGCCACTTAATTTGTCGGGCCTAGTGCAAAGTAAAGATGCAGGTCTGGGTTAAAAAAATCATTGTGAATTTCAAGGTAGTGGCAACAGAGCATGAAACCAAGTGCAGGCAAGGCCTTTCTGACTCCAGCATGGAGCACGTGCCCAGAAGCCAGCCCTGGTAATGGTAGTGTACATATCGCCCTTGGATTTCGGATCTCCTTGCATCTGGTTTTGTTTTTTGTTGATTTTTTCCTTTGCAGGCACAATTAACATACTATAAAATTTGTCCCCTGCTTTTAAAAATTTCCTACTAATATGAGGGTATGTACGAATGATGAGGTTATAATGTTTCATCTGTTAGGGAAAGTCCCTGTTGTTGTGTCCTGAACCCAGGAGGTGAGCCATAGACCCTTACATTGTGCCCCTTAGGTGGGAGCTTACCAATCCCTCATCCTCCTCTCCCTCCCTCTTCCCCCCAGCTTGAATTGGATGTTTTTTCTTCTGAAAATTTGCCCCTTTAACATGTGCGATTCAGTGGTTTTCAGTATATTCACACAGCTGCACAAGCATCAGCACTGTTTAGTTTCAGGTGATTTTCATCATCTCAGGAAGAAAGCCTGAGCCAATTGGCCTTCCTCACTTCCCCTTAGGCAATGGATTAGAAGCCACTAAGCTACTTTCTGTCTCTGTGGCTTTACATATTCTGGACATTTCTTAGAAATGGAATCATCAGTATGTGCCTTGCATGTCATTTTTTTCACTTATCATAATGTTCTCAAACTTCATGCATTTGTCCATTTCCTTTCCTGCCCATTGTACAGATAGACCACATTTTCTTTCTTATCTCCCTGTTGTATTGTTTCCTTTTGAATTATGATCTCCATACCATGCAGCAGGTACAGCCAGTAACTCTCATTTTATAGTAATCCTCCCATTTTCAAAGATTTATCTATTGCCTTATTTTAACTTACGTGTTTACTGATGTAGAGCAGATAGACAGCAAAGGGCACAGTTCTTAAATGTGGCCGGTAAGCTTTCACACACATCTGTGTCTGAATAGCCACCACCCAAATGCAGGCACAGGTCACCTTGTCCTCTCATCCTCATCGTTTAATGGGCTCTCTAGTTTCCTACTAGGCATTTTCACGCTGCCTTCTTCACCCAAGGAAACCACCATTGTAATTCCTGTCCCCTTAGCTTAGGGGTGCCTGTCCTTGAAACTGATAGAGATGGAATCCCACAATATATCCTTTTTTACATGACTTGCTTGTTTTTCCCTCAGCAACAAGTCTGTGAGAGTCATTTTTCTTATGTGTGGCAACAGTGCATTCTTTCTGGTTTCTAGAACTCCACAGAGTGGCTATAGCACTATTTAGCTATTCACCTATCCGTGGACATCTTGGTTGCTTCTAGTTTGTGGCAATGGTGGATAAAGTAACTATGAATAGTTTTATACATATCTTTTGGTAGCCATAAGCCCTTTCTTCTGTTGGGTATTGACTGAGAATTGGAATTACTGGGCCTTAAAGCAAGTGCAGTACATAAAGCCCAAGAGCTTTCCCCAGGGCTTATGCCAAACCCACTCAGGGAGCAGGGGAGTTCTGGTTGGTCTGTGTCCTTGTCCATGTTTGTGCCACTTACTTGGGATGCAGTCATATCTTGGCGTAGTTTTAATTTGCATTTCACTGATGATGAATGATACTGGGCTCCCTCCCATGTAGGGGAAGTCATTTAGATATCAACTCATCACTCTTAAATCATATTTTCCTTTACAGTATGTCCAAAGGATCATGCCTTTCTTTTTTCTCTGAGTTTTCTTAAAAATTCACCCTTGCTAACTTATATTTAATCTCACAAGCATTATATGAATATATTTTCTTTTTCTTTCTTTCTTTCTTTTTTGAGACAGAGTCTCACTATGTTACTCTTGGTAGAGTGATGTGGCATCACAGCTCACAGCAAACTCAAACTCCTGGGCTTAAGCGATTCTCTTGCCTCAGCCTCCCAAGTAGCTGGGACTACAGGCACCACCATGACACCTGACTATTTCTTTGTTGCAGTTGTCATTCTTGATTTTAGCTGGCCTGGGCTGGGTTTGAACCTGCCAGGATATGTGGCCAATGCCCTACCTGCTGAGCTACAGCACCACCCATGAATGTACTTTCATTGTTTCCTTGTCCTTGCTAATACTGGACATTACAAGTCTTTTAAGCTGATAGGAGATAACAGCCTTATTGATATTTTAATGTAATGTGCATTTCTCTGAGTATTAGTGAGATTAACTATGTTTTCTTACGTTTATTGGACACTTGCATTTCTTCTATTCACTTTTCACAACCTTTGTTAAATTTTTACATTGGGCTGTTTTCTCTTCCTCATTGATTCTGGAAGTTCTTTTATATAGTCTCTGTAGGAATTTGTCTGTTATGCATTGCAAATACTTTCTCCTCTCTTGCAACTGTATTTTTTAAAAGGTGTTTTTTGCTTAGAACAGTTTGAAATTTACAGAAAAATTGTGGAAGATAGTACAGTGCATTCCCTTATACCCTTACCCAGTGTTCCCTTTTATTAACATCTTACAGTTAGCATGGTACGTTTGTTACAATTAATGAACAATAGTGATACATTATCTAGTCTTCATGTCTTCTTTGGCTCCTCATGGCTGTGATGGTTTCTCAGACTTCCCTTGTTTTTTTTTTTTTTTAAGGATGTATTTTTTATTTTTAATATTTTTATCTTTTAATTTAAAAATTTTTTTTTGAGACAGAGCCTCAAGCTGTCACCCTGGATAGAGTGCTGTGGCATCACAGCTCACAGCAACCTCCAATTCCTGGGCTCAAGCGAGTCTCTTGCCTCCGCCTCCCAAGTAGCTGGGACCACAGGCGCCCACCACAATACCCGGCCATTTTTTTTCTTTTTTTTCGTTGCAGCCGTCATTGTTGTTTGGCGGGCCGGGGCTGGATTCGAACCCTCCAGCTCAGGTGTACATGGCTGGCACCTTAGCCGCTTGAACCACAGGCGCCGAGCCAATAATGATCGATCTTAATATTCACTTTTTAAGTGCCACTGAGCCTGAGGACTCTTCTCACATGTTGCAAGGGTCATCCTTGCCATGTACCAAGTCCTGGCTTTTAATACTCACTCCCCTTATATACCACTTGATAGGAGCTGCGCCTTGCTTTTTACTGACCTTGCTGCAAGAGTTGGAGCCTAACTTGTGTGGGCAAATCAGCAGCCTTCTTGTTTAGCACTGACAACTGGCATATTGATTAGTAACAACTCCAAGAGCTAAATATTATTATGTCCTAATTTTACAGATAAGGAAATTGAAAAGTAGAAAAGTGGATTCTACCCGAGACAGGCTGGTTCCCAAGTCTATGCTCTTGCCCATTTTCTATCCCTGCCTCTGTTCTGGACACACAGCAATGCCCAAAACCACCTTGGGGAGTGGTTTGCCTCTGAATGTCCTCTACCCTGTTCACTACCCTCATTCAACCTGTCTCCTGCTCCCCGAAGGTCATTGTATGGCTGAATAAATCCCAACTAAGTATTAACTCTGAAGAGAGTCACCTCCTCCCTTATCTTCTGGAAACTTCCTTTCTGGGCCAAGTCCTGGCATTGCCACAGGGTCTGTGTTTTCAGAAGGTCCATGGGTACAAGGTCCCACGTTAGAACTAACAAAGAAGGCATAGCATGAGACCTGGGGAAATGTAGATCCAAGAAGGAGTCCAGACAGATAAACTATTAACTCTGTTTCTTTCTTTTTTTTCTTTTTCTGTGCAGTTTTTGGCCAGGGCTGGGTTTGAACCTACCAGCTCTGGCATATGGGGCCTGCGCCCTACTCCTTTTTTAAATAGTGTGCTGTCACACATTAGTAGTTTATGAAAACAGATTAATGCATCTCAAGCCACATTTTATTTTTAAAAAATGGAATAGGCTCAGTGCCTATAGCTCAAGCAGCTAGGGCACCAGCCACATACACCGGAGCTAGTGGGTTTGAATCCAGCCTAGGCCCGCCAAACAACAATGGCAACTACAACTTAAAAAAAAAAAAAATAGCCAAGCATTGTGGCAGACACCTGTAGCCCCAGCTACTTGGGAAGCCAACGCAAGAGAATCACTTAAGCCCAAGAGTTTGAGGTTGCTGTGAGCTGTAACACCATGGCACTCTATCCAGGGTAACATCTTGAGACTCTATCTGAAAAAAAAAAAAGAAAAAAGAAGAAGAAGAAGAAGAAAGAAAGAAAAGAAATGGAATAAAACATAAAATGTCAGGTGCATTTCATGTACTGTGATGAAGAACTAGTTCAGGAAAATTTCTGTTTTAGGAGTGCACGCACACACACACACACATGCTTGTTACAACATAAAATATATTTCTTTCTTTTCTTTTTTTTTTTTTTTTAAACAAAGCCTCAAGCTGTCGCCCTGGATAGAGTGCTGTGGCATCACAGCTCACAGCAACCTCCAATTCCTGGGCTCAAGCGAGTCTCTTGCCGCCACCTCCCAAGTAGCTGGGACTGCAGGCGCCACAACGCCTGGCCATTTTTTGGTTGCAGCTGTCATTGTTGTTTGGCATGCCCGGGCTGGATTCGAACCCGCCAGCTCAGGTGTATGTGGCTCGCGCCTTAGCCTGCTGAGCCACAGGCGCCGAGCCAAAATATATTTCTTATTGTCAAAAAAGTTAAGAGGCCAGGTTTGGTGCCTTATGCCTACAATTATAGCACTTTGGGAGAATAAGGCAGGAAGATTGCTTGAGGCCAGGAGTTTAAGATTTATGGGCAACAGGATTTGAGATCCTGTCTATACAAAATAAGAGAAAAGGAAAAAAACAGGCATGGTGACACACACATATACACATAATCGTAGCTACTTGTGAGGCTCAGGCAGGAGGATCACTTGAGCTCAGAAACTCAAGGTTGCAGTGAACTATGATCACTCCCCTGCGCCCTCGCACCAGCTAACAGAGGGAGCTAGATCCTGTCTCAAAAAAAAAAAAGTTAAAGCGTCACATACCTAAACATTTTTTCCCTCTGGTTTCACAAACTTGTTTGTAGCAGTTTTATAACCTATGCTTTGCTCAAGGAAATATGAGGTTTTCAATCAGTAGTCTATACCACCAGGATGAGGCAGAGGAACTGGGCTGAGCCAGGACACTAGCAAAGTTGTTGGACATAAACCGTGCCCCCAGAGCCAGGGTTGTACCCTTAGCTGGCCGAAGGGCTGTCCAGTGGAGACTGGATCATACCCTGCAAATCTGCCTGCTTACTTTAAGTCACCTGTTCTTACATCCTGAGACATGTGACTAAATTAGTTTGAATTATTAAATAAGAAATTGTTAGGAGCAACATTTAAGCTATATTTTCCTAAGTGGGTATTTGGTATGAAAATCCTACTGCAATATGTTTTTTAAAAACCCAGTTTGTGAATTTGTCATGTGTTCTTCCTGCTCATAATGATTTGTCTGTACTCGACCAGTCCTGGCATTTTTATTGAGCTTCTTCAGCATGTTCCAGGCATAGACCTGCCATGTATAGATGGGAGGGTGGTCTGGCCACAAATCCACAGCCCCAGGAGAAGCTGTGCTGACCAGCAGGGAGATTCCTGCCCCTAGACTGACAGGTGTGGGCAGCCAGGGCAGAGTCAGCAGCTAGCTCAGCTCTATAGGATCCAGAGAGGCCAGAGCAGCCAGGGCGTAGGAAGTGGGGTCACAGGAAAACAGTGTCACTGAGAGGTATTTTTCTCCTGAGCCTCCTTTTGTTCTTCAACAAGGTAGGAATGGCAATGATTTCAAACACGTAATTTAGGTGTGTTACTGAGATGAATACCAGGAGTGGTTTGGAAACAGCTAAACCAATATTGTCATACCATCTCTATTGTCTGAGCTGTAAGTACATAGACCCTTTCATGCAAAGGATTTTCTCAAGAATCACTACAATGCTAAACAAATACAACAAATTGGGGAAATTGCAAAGGTTTCTAAAATCCAAAAAGGGTTCTGAGTGAGAACGGTGTCAAGAATTGGCCTAGCCATGGTAGGGTGAACGTCTGCATGCGGACTGAGGGGACAGAGTCATCTTGGCTCCAAACAGGCTGCAAAATAGGACTTTGAATTCTTCCCCCCACCTGAGGACTGGCCAGTGTTCAGGGGTAGTGAGCGTCTCAATGGTCATCAGTTGGGAGCTGTAACCTGAGACTTCCTGCTATGAGCTGATCCTGGGGTGTCTGGGGAAGACCTTTGGCCAACATGGGCAGACCAAGTTCAGTCATGGAGCAGGAGAGCTGGGTTCCAGCCCCCAGCTGGGTAGAAGGAGCTGGTGCAAGGGAGCCAACAGCAAGCCAGCACGTCCTTGACACAGAAGAGATTTTTGTGATTTTGCAGTTGCTTTCAAATCCCTTAATACCTTCTATCTTCTCCACAAATCTGTCCCATTATTATCTCATTTTTTAATAAAGAAAAAAGAAGACTTAAATAGAGTGATTTGCTTGAGAGCACCCAGCAAGCTAACAGTCGGCTGGGACCAGAACCCAGCCCCAGAGTCCAGATATGACCCTGTGCCCTGTGGCGTTTGGAAGCACAGTGTCCCAGGATGGGGACAGACCCAGGCCGCAGCCAGTAGCTCGGAGGACTGCAGCCTGGCAGGTCCGAGCCTGAGACATATGAAAAATGTCTCAATGGCTCGGGGGCTGGTGCAACAGCCGCATACACTGGGCCTGCTAAACAATTACAACTGCAACCAAATAATAGCCGGGCGTTGTGGCCGTCACCTGTAGTCCCAGCTACTCGGGAGGCTGAGGCAAGAGAATCGCCTAAGCCCAAGAGTTGGAGGTTGCTGTGAGCAGTGTGACGCCATGGCACTCTCCCGAGGGTGACATAGTAAGACTCTGTCTTTTTTTTGTTTGTTTTCTTTTTTTATTGTTGGGGATTCATTGAGGATACAAGAAACCAGTTTACACTGATTACATTTGTTGGGTAAAGAACCTCTTAGTAAGACTCTGTCTTAAAAAATATATATATCTCAACGGATTAAAACAGCATCTGGCAGTGGCCCATGGGAGATATATCCTTTCTTTTTTATGGTTTTCTGTATTGATCAGAATTTTTGCATAACCAAGCTTAACATTTATAATCAGATGAAATAATCACATTATTTTTCCAGGGGCAGAGTGGGTGGAAACCCATCTGCATGTGGTGGAGGTGGAACCCCTCACCCCCCAGCAGCTGCTCTCGTGGGCGGTCGGTCACGCACTTGTAATAGCGGAGCACCCGAATGCTCTTTTCCTGATGCTGACGTCACGAGTTCCAACTTCTAGTGCTCTCAGCTCAGCTCCCTTTCTGGCCATCTCAGCTGCCCTCCCCCGTCCTTCGAGGGTTTTCCAGCAATCCTTTGCACACAGTTCCTTGGCAGAAGACTGGGGCATCACATGGCTGAGTGACGGTGTTTTCTGACTCATGGAATGGAAAGAAACACTACACGCAAAAGGGGCACACGGGGCCTCCGTTGGGAGTGGGGATAACAACACAGGGTGGGGAGTGATTCATGCAAGACCGGCATGTGCACGCACTGCATTGCAAGGCCAGTGGGTCACTCGTCTTCTTGAGTAACTAATGGGGATTCTCGGGCAGACCAAGGAGCCCTGCTCCCCAGGCTGTAGGGCTCCTGTAGGCTGACAGAGAGGTGTCTGAGGAGGTCACAGTCAGTGACTGGGAACAGAAGGTGAAAAGGATGGAGGTCCACGATAGGGGACTTGAGGAAGAAACTAGACAGGTGCCAGGAGAATAGGGTCAAGCTTTCCTGTAGTTGAGGAAACAGGCTCTAACTTCTCCATACCACACCCAGGCCCAGGGGACACAGGCTCACTGTAATCCTGAAGGATCTAGTAAATAATGTGTTAGCACAGTCATGACATAAGTCCTCAGTCCATCATCACCCCAACAGCCCCATGACAATGTCAGTGAACCCATTTTGAAGATGGGAAAATTCTGCCAAGAAAAACATGAAAAACTTGCACACGGCCGCTAAAGAGAATTCTAACCCAAGCCATGCTCCAGAGTCTATTCTCTAAACCACTACGCGATGCCTCTTACAGATTTCTTACTGTGGGCCCCACACTGCGCTTCATATCAAGTATCTGATTTTAATTCTCATAGCAATGAAGCAAAGAAGACATCATTGCCCCATTTCAAAGATGAGAAAACTAAGGCTCAGCGAGGTGAGGTATATGCCCAAAGTCAGACAGGGAGTAAGTGGTGACATGGGCACTCACTCAGGTCAGATGAAGTGTGATCTAGCCTGTCATTTGCTGGGACAGCGTTCCTTTTTTCTGAGCCCCCCCGCACCCCCGTCCTCAAACCATCGTTTGAGTGAATAGCAGTGGTTTCTAGGTAGGTTTCCAGGATTGATCACATGCTGGGGCCGTAGGACAGGGCTGTCCATGAGGATCACAGGACCAGAGGACCTTGGGGAGGGAAATCACCCATGTCCACCCCCCAGCCCAGCAGGAGGGAGTCAGGGCTGCCAACAACGGGACCTCAGTCTCCCCTCCCCCCATTGTTTGGATCAAATGGGACAAAGGATGAGGCAGCCCACTGTGTGTATAGCTTCAGGCAGCTGCCCAAGCAAAGGGGTAGAGGAGGCCGGGTGGCAGATGGGGCAAGGGAGTGTCCTCTCCAAACATCTTTCTCAAGGTCATGCAGCCTGTGCCCAAACTGGCTTCAAAAAGGTTCTTACTGGGCAGCGCCTGTGGTTCATTGAGTAGGGCACTGGCCCCATATACCGAAGTTGGCAGGTTCAAACCCAGCCTCAGCTGACCTGCAAAACAGAAAAATAGCCGGGCACTGTGGCGGGTGCCTGTAGTCTCAGCTACTCGGGAGGCTGAGGCAAGAGAATCACCTCAGCCCAAGAGCTGAAGGTTGCTGAGAGCTGTGTGATGCCACGGCACTCTACCGGGGGTGATAAAGTGAGACTAGACTCTGTCTCTACAAAAAAAAAAAAAAAGGTTCTTACTAACTGAAAACAAGAGATTTGTGGCAGGTGGAGAGATAACTTGGGGACAGCTTGGCCTTTTGTCTTTCAAATCACTTCACAATGCTGGGTCCCCACTCCAGATTTCCCACCAGCCCTTCCCAACCCCACCTCCTCCAAATTCCTCTGGGTTCAGAACACCCACCCTACTCCACTGATTATTTTGGGCTCCCATTAATCCAAACTTGACTCCATTTCAGCCAGAACCAGGCATATCTAGAAAGGTGACTTTACAACAAACAAAAATTTATGAAACCAAATAATTCAACCCATATTATGAGAACTGTCTTGAGATTACCCATTGCTTTGGGTGTCCTCAGTTATGGACACCCTCATGCATAGAAACCAACTCCTGAGTTTATTATTTTAAAGGCTCAGAGTTAGAGTCAGAGACCATTAAGAATTCTTTCACTGGGCCTGACTTCAGAAGGGGACGAAGGCCATCTCTGAGGATAGAGGAGAATATTCCTTTGTATATGTGGTGCTTGCATTATTTTTTCCTGCAATCACATAAGACTGGTTAATATAAAGGTGTTTCTAGGCTGCTTGACGGAGAGCAGTCCCCAGTGCACATGCAGCCAGCTGCTCATTGCTCTTTGAACCCCTCCATCATGGCAAGGCCAACAGCAGACAGGTGAGGAGTGGGGAGAAGCAGCCTACAAAAAAATTGCACGTCTGTAGCTCCCTCTTGGAAACTGTAAACCTGTTCTTTTGCATTCCTTTGGCAGCTCTGCCACCTGCCTCTTTGCCATTTCTTGGGGGCCATTTCTCAGCCCACCTTGATGTAGGCTCTTCTGATGTCAGAGGTTCCTGCTCCCAGGCCTCCCTCTCAGCTGGGGTAAGGGGTAGGCAGAGCATACTAAGCCTGGGTCTTGCACCTGCCCTGGATGAGGGCAGGTGGAGATGACTCTGAAAGGCCCAATATTATGTTCCCAAGGGTCCAGAGCCATCTCAGGGTGCCAAGGCCATTCCTGACAAAGCCCTAAAAGCCCACACAGTGCTGAGGATGGTGGGTCTGGCCATGCTACACTTTGAACGTAGTTTGTCTCCGTTAGAACTCATTCTGAAATTTGATCCCCAGGGTAGCAGTGTTGGGAGGTGGGGCCTCATGGGAGGTGTTTGGGTCCTGGGGGTTGATCCCTCTTGAGTAGACTGCTGAGTGAATTCTAGTTCTTAAAAGAATGGATTTGTTCCTAAGAGCAAGTTATTAGAAAGAGTCTGACACTCCCACTTTTCCCCATGAGTTGAAGCTCCCTCACCAGGGCAGCCAACCAAGCTTGTCCTCTCTAGCCACTAGAATCATAAGCCAAATATGCCTCTTTATAAATTACCCAGCCTCAGGTATTCTGGTGTAGCAACACAAAACAGACTGAGAATGGCCGCGTGAACTCTGCCCATGACTAATCTAGGGACTCTGGTTCCGCTCAAGCTCAGCTTGAAAGAACCAGATCAGGAGCTGCCCCAAGGTCCCCAGGACAGCCCTGGCCCTTGTCCTAACCTGGGGATGGACTTGCATGTGAACAGCACTTGACAGTTTTCAGAACACACCTGCAGCTTCATAGTACGCCCCCACAGGGAAGGGTAGCAGTGTGGCACCTCCATTTACAAAGGTGTAGAAACTGACTTACTGCCCAGGGTCCCACAGCTGCTGAGTGGGAGCCAGACCAGAGCAT
This sequence comes from Arctocebus calabarensis, assembly GCA_963573935.1. Lineage (NCBI taxonomy): Eukaryota > Metazoa > Chordata > Mammalia > Primates > Lorisidae > Arctocebus > Arctocebus calabarensis. Next base: position 31,886 of record CAUYON010063608.1, read on the forward strand.
ATGTATTTGGGCTCCTGCACAGGGGCTCTGTCCTTCAGACAGTGAACTTCCCAGCATATGCCATGCACTTGGGATCCCCAAATGTCTGAGTCTGACACTGGGGAAGCACCAGTGGCCTGTTTCTCCCCACCGATGCAATGTGGCTCATGGTACCCGTACACCTTTGAGCTAACCCTGCCCGCTGCCTTCTCCAGCCAACAGCAGGCAGAAGCTCTAGGCTGGATTCAGGCAGTGCCACAGCCACTGGGCCCAGCCTTTGGAAGTCAAGTGTGTATTCCTCCCTCCAGGCCCCAGCTTGAGAGCCAAGGAGGATGGCGCGAACAAAAGAAGGCTCTAGGTTTCAGGTAAGGGAAGCTTTTCTAAGTTTTGAGGGCACAGAAGCACGTTCTACACATGCAAGTGAACATGACGGACCAATATAATCAGAGGAGCTACTTGAGTGTATCCTTTGCTATGAAGAGAGATGAATTCAGGGAGCTTTGCTTTTGGTATCATCTCCCTGCAGGCTCTGCTGTAGAGCCTTGTCTCCTCCTCCCTACCCAGAGCGCAGGGACAAGGGCTTCCCAGGGGCCCAGAGACTGAAAGGGAGACACAAATCTGAATTTCCTCTAGATGATGAGCCGCAGATCTCCCCAGAGGCACCGCCTGGGGTCCTGCCACCACTGCCACTTTGTCAGGAGCAACACCCTCCTCAGAGCTTCCTGGAGGAGAAGCTTCCCTGTGAACTTTGAGAACAGGCTGGTCCGGTGGAGGAGGAGGGGTCATGCTAAGCCGGGGGTGTTCCTAAGGGGAGGAAGGCTGTGATGTGCTTTGCAGAGAATATGCCAGGGCTAGAGAGCCTGTGTTCAGGCACTAGTTACAGTGCTCTTGTCTGTGAGTTCAGCGTTAATGGATCAACAACAGGTAGTAAAGAAGGCATCTTTAACAGAAACACACAAGTGCAAGGCTGTGAATGGACGGGGAGCCTAGATCTTCTGGGTCTGGCCCCATCCTCATTGCAGTGGGGCCCCGTGGGGCAGAGGCAAACAGGAGTGTCTGAGGCAGGGGAAGAGTGAGGCAGCTCTGGGGGGGGGGGGGTCAGAGTGTCAGCCCCACAAGGCCTCTTTGTTTAAGCTGTCAAGCTATAAACAAGTGTCCTTTTGGCAGTCCATTTAGTGCCATTTTTTTTTCACCTTTTTGTACTGTATGTTAATGATTTCTCTGTTTAAAATGGTCCCAGGCACAGTGCCAGTGTTTCCAACCTCAAGAAGGCTGTGATGGGCCTCACAGACCAAATACTCTTGTTAGATAAACCTCATGCAGGCCTGTGTTATAGTGTGGTTGTGAGTTCAACGTCAATCAATCAACAGTGGATAGTAAAGAAGTTGTCTTTAACAGAAACACACACAAAACAAGGCTACATATTGGTTGTGACCAGAGCTGGCAGGAATCTAACCCTGTGTTTCCCCTGGGAAGAAAGGTTCAGTATTTATCAAGTCTGTGTTCACATAGACTTTGCAAAACATAACTATCACAAATAATGAGAGCCTACGACACAGGTACCCGTGCACCTCGGCCGCCTGAATTTAGTGAGTCAGCATGTCCGGGGCTGGGGTCCTGGCACCTGTGTTTTTCAAAGTTGCATAGGTGATTCCCACGCTAGGCCTGCAAGGACCCAGTCAGAATAAAGTAAGGTTCTTAGAACATACACTCTGGTGCAACCATGAGAAGACATACGGCAGGATGTTGAGTATGCTCTAAGCACTCACTAGGGATTAAGGGTCTGGAGACTTTGTGTGACCTCAGGCAAGTCATCCAGCATCAGGGCCTCAGCCTCCCAAGCCCATAACATCTGGACAACAATGCTTGCTTACGCACAGCAGAGTGTTTGTGCTGAGATTCAGACTCGTCTTCTGGGCTGGGACCCAAGGAGCCCACCGGCAGGGAGGACTAAGGCATCCTTTGGGAAAGAACTCACCCAAAAAGAACAGGTAGATGGTGTTGGTCCAAGAGTGACAAAAGTTGGTCCAACATTCTGGGGAGGGGCCAGGAGGACCCCTTGGTGTTGGTCACTGAGCTCGGCCTCTAGCCTGGCCTGTAAAGCCTTGAGCCTAAGGAGTCCACAGGGAAGCCTGGGCCCCCAAGGATCTGGGTGAGACCGAGGGAGCACAAGGCCAAACAGTGTTGGAGCTGACATGGGGCCCAGGGCGGACACAGGCTGTCCTCTAAGGAGGGCACCATGTGCTGTGTCTGTCCAGCATGCTCAGTGGGAGGGGACCCTCACGGCCTCTCTCCTCACCCACCTGTGCTGTGGCACCTTCTTGAGTTTTGGAGGCACTACGGGCAGCTGCTGAAGAGTTCACCTAAGACAGCTGGAGTTGGGCAAGTGAGGAGTGAGTGTCTAAGTTGGGTAGAATGTTTCCGGGGGCAAAGCCAAAAGGGAGCCCAGAGGCCATGAACAGAGAGGCAAGTGCACAGCCTGAGAAAGACTGTGGGTTCCTTTCCAGGTGACCATTTTCCCCCGACTTGGATGGCTGAGAGATGGGAGTCATAACGAGCAGAGTTAGCAGCTATCAAAGGGTTTTGAAACAGTGCAGAAAAAGCCAGACAAACACAAAGGCCGGTGTTATATCAGACCTTTCAGATACATTCCTGGCAGACCAGCATCCTCGGTGAACTGGAAGCAGATGGGATCTATGGGGCAGATCTCTGAGAAGCGCTGACAAACGTCCCTGGCGAGGCTGGGTCTGGCAGAAGAGGTGTGCCCGGGACGTCACAGTTCTCTCAGAAGCCTGATATGTACTGTATGCCAGCCAGTGTTTACCCTCCACGCCTGCCTTTCTGTCAACAGAGTTCTATTTTGCACAATGTTTCTTTGTTTGCTTTGGGTTGAGAAACTGTATTTATTCTTATTCACAATAGCCAAGATATGGAAACAACCCAAATGTCCCGCAATAAATGAATGGATGAAGAAAATGTGGCATATATGCACAATGGAATACTATTTAGCCTTAAAAAAGAAGGAAATCCTGCCAATTGCAACAACATGATGAACCTAGAGGGTATTAGGCTAAGTGAAATAAGCCAGGCAGAGAAAGATACTACATGCCACGTAAATGGGGGATCTAGAGGGGTCAAATCAACAGAAGCAGAGAGTAGATAGAATGGTGTATCCACGGGTTGAGGGAGGGATGGAAAAAGGTTGCTCAATTGGTATAAAGTTTCAGTTGTGCAAGATAAATAACTTGCAGAGCTGTGATGTAGAACACAGTGCCTATAGCTAACAATATAGTCTTGTGCCCTTTAAAATGTATTAAGATGATAGATCCCATGTTGTGTTCTAAGAAAAAGAAAAGCAAACACCAAAGAACACAAGGACATTTTTGGAGGTGATGGGTCTGTTTAGCACCTGGGTTAAGGTTGTGATATTGCAGGTATGTGCTCATACTCAAACTCATCAAGATGTACACTTTATGTTGTTTTTTCTTTTCTTTTTTTTTTTTGAGACAGAGCCTCAAGCTGTCACCCTGGATAGAGTGCTGTGACATCACAGCTCACAGCAACCTCCAATTCACCGGCTCAAGCGAGTCTCTTGCCTCCGCCTCCCAAGTAGCTGGGACCACAGGCGCCCGCCACAACGCCCGGCCATTTTTTGGTTGCAGTCGTCATTGTTGTTTGGCGGGCCGGGGCTGGACTCGAACCCGCCAGCTCAGGTGTATGTGGTTGGCACCTTAGCCACTTGAGCCACAGGCGCTGAGCCCAAGATGTACAGTTTAAATGTGTGCAGGTTTGTTGTAAATCTTTTATACTTCACTAAAGCTTTTAAAATTATAAAATAAAAACTACACTCCTCTTCCCAATACAAAACCAGAAGAGATCGGAGCGGCACCTGTGGCTCAAAGTAGCGCACCAGCCCCATATGCTGGAGGTGGCAGGTTCAAACCCAGCCCCAGCCAAAAACTGCAGGGGGCGGGGGGAAACAGAAGAGATTGACAGAAGGAAATTTTATAAAGACAAGGAGCTGCTGTGATCCTGTCTGGTGGGCCAGCTGCTTTGTGGAAGCTTTGTCACCTGGTGCTTCATTATTCTCTCTTAGGAGACTGTCTGTCTACCCCTCTCCCTCCACCCCTGTCAACCAGACCTGCTCAGTCAGAACTCCAGGGCCACAAGTACATACAGGCTCCCAGCACTGTCCTGCCACACAGCAGGTCCTCAGAGGACGCGGGATTCCTCCCCTCCCCTCCCCTCTCCTCTCTCCCCTCCCCTCCCCTCCTCTCTCCTCCCCTCCCCTCCCCTCTGCTCTCCTCCCTTCCCCTCCCCTCCCCTCCCCTTTCCTCCCCTCTGCTCTCCTCCCTTCCCCTCCCCTCCCCTCCCCTCCCCTCTCCTCCCCTCCCCTCTCCTCCTCTCCCCTCCCCTCCGCCCCTCCCCTTTGTA